>VTPC01007050.1:0-35626 GCA_011009095.1 Ignelater luminosus
TTTTTTAACAACAAAAAGGGGTTTTTAAATAAAAATGCCCTTGATTGTGCCTTTACAGGCTTTCAGGACTATGCGGTTTCATTTTCTGCAACTAACTTGATTACAACAAGAAGTTATTGTTTTAATTTAACCTATTTTATGTAGCAATAGGTACTTGATACCAAAATTGTAGGAGATTCTGTGTTTCCATTGCACCCATGGTGTTTAACACCGTTAGAAAATGAGTCAGGCCCAGACACTCCCAACTGATTAGAATAGGTTATTAAATGTCCCCCCTCCAAAACAAAATCGACGTGTTTCAGCAATCTTTGATAGTTTTACTAATTAAAGGGTTATTCAAAGTGGGAAGTTTTCAAAGGAAAGCACTTTTTAATAATATACTTGCATGAGTCATTACATAACTCAGACTTATGCATTTCAAAAAGATTATTTACATCATTTAATATTGCGCCGCTAGGCGGGCATGTGTGAAAAGTTTTAAAAAGTACGTTTGTGGTCTGCATCTGATACTAGGAACTATAAGACTACATTTATGTAATAATTACTCGCAATCAGTTGAATAATGGAAAACCTTATAAATCGTAGAAACGGATATCAACCTACGTCTAGCTTCTAGTCTCTCCATTTCAAATTTCTTAAGTTGATCGCGATACAATATATGATTTCTAAAGTTAGGGAATACAGTTTTAGATCTTATTGAACGCATTCAATTAGATCGGTCTGGCTGGAAAGATATTGCTACAGGAATCAGAAATAAAACAGCAATGTACGAGGCACTGTCTATTTAAAACCAAGCGCACCCCAAAATCTATACAGCAAAGTAATCAATACTACCTTAACAACGTTACCTAAGCCGTGCAGCCAAGCGCGGAAATACGCGTGCTAGCCAGGAGGGTTGGTCAAGCGGGTAGTGGGGGAATAAATTAGTGGGGCGATCAGGTGGTAGGAAGGAAAGAACCACATTTACAAAACTAAAAAAGATTTATTCGGTAAAAGAACTAAATAACACTACACTTAATGCGCGGGGCGGGATCGGCCGGGGCCGGGGTCAGGACATGTCGCCCGGGGCCGATCCACAAGTGGAACGATCCCTCCAACCCGGGGGCTTCATCTCCTGGGCGGCTCGCTGGATCGCTTCCGGCCAGGACGTGAAAATACCCATTTGGGATCCCAGGGCCCGGTAAATCTCCTAGGGGGGGGGTAATGTAGGGCTCTGCTGGTTCCATGGCGTTCGTCTGGACGAGTGGTTCGGTCGGTTTAGGTTCTGATGGGGGCCTCGCCACGATGTCCTGATGTATAATGATCGATGGTCGGGAGGGTGGTACCGACTGGGTTGACCATTCTGTCGGGCGGGGTCGGCTGTGCAGGAACATCTTCTGGGGCCATCACCCTAGCGGGCAGGGCCAGCCGTGTGGGAACATGTTCTGGGACCACAGCGGCGGTTCCTACCTGTGTTGGAGGGTTCGGCCGGTGGGCAGCTCGATTTCGGCTAGCCACCTCGCCACGGTCATCCGTCGGTAGCGCTCTTCTCGTTGTAGAGGGATAATCCTAACGGCCGAAGGGTGTAGGATCTGTCTTTTCGGCATTCCTGCAACAGTGATACGGTTTTAAGTCCTTCATGTGTATTCTGCTAAAAACTTATCCGGTTTTATCTCTCAAAGGGTACATAACGGGTGATAGAACTCGGGATATGATATATGTACCGGGGTAGTTCGGGGCAAGCTAGACTGAAAATCCCTGAGCGGCGTGAGAAAGATGATGCTCTTTCCGTAAAACGGTGTCCCCTCCATCCACGGCGGCGGAGATCATAGTGGTGGCGCTGTCTGGAGAACGCCTGGGCTAGGTTTCGGTGGGCCAACCGGAAGGTTTTCTGTAGTCCTTCGAGTCGGCTGAGATATTGTTCGACGGTGAGTTGATTGTCCTGGCCTTCGGGAAGTGGCTCGAGTTCTCGGTGGAAGACTTGAGGTAATACGATCTCGCGTTCGAAGTTCAGGAAGGGAGGACTAAATCCGGTAGATTCCTGGGTGGAGCTGTTTACCACCATTGTTAGGTCGGGTATTAAGGTGTCCTATCGGCGGTGATTCTGGTCGCAGAATGGGCGATCATTGTCTTGAGGGTTCGGTTCGCTCTCTCAATGGGATTGGTCTGGGGAGTGAATGCCGTTATCGGTGATTACCATTCGGGGCGTACCGAAACGGATAACGACTTCTTCGTAAAGAGCCTGGGTGACGATTGCAGGGGTAGCTTTTTGTAATGGTAGGCACACGACTCATTTCGTGAAGCGGTCTTGGAAAACGGCCAGGATCGTATGTCCTTTTATGGAGCGCGGTAGCAGGCCCATCAGGTCGGTGCTAACAACATCCTAGAGTTCACGATTCGGAGACCATTGCATCCTTCTGTCAGTTTACTGTTGCGAAATCTTAAATTGCTGACAGGACGGGTACCGGCGGACATGGCAGGGGTTCGGACTTCCATCCACAAAAACATCATTCTTGCTAGTCCCAGGAGTTTTCATCTTTTTGGTCTTGGGAGTGTGTACCTCATTGGCGATAGTCTCCTCTAGTTCCAATGGGTAGTCCGGTTTTTAAATTTAATCCATTCCATTTTTTTTGATTTGATTTGATCCAAACTCTTCCATTTCCCAACTGGCATAAATAATTTTTATTACCTAGGACTTCTGTTATAGTTGCTTCTGCCCGGATGGGACTATTTTGGTTTCTATAATCTTTCACCAGTACTGTTTGCCCTGCTTCAAACATCTTGACTTTTTTTTTTACTTTACTCGGTGTTTTTGTGGAGGCATTCTTTTGCATCTTATGAGATCCTAAACTTTTTTGTTTCATTTATTAGACGATATCTTTTAATTAAATTTCCAGATGTGTGTTTAATAAATTGTTTAATGCCTTAAAGTTATGTTGAAGCTGGGTTTTAAGTATTTATCTAAAAAGCGATTGACGTTTAACCTGTCTTATTATGTTTAGTCCTTCTGCTGCTTTCTGTTTGTATTTATCTCGTTCTTTTTCAGCGAATTTTAATTTTCTAACCCATGGGTCTGCCCCCTGATCGGAAGAATCCGACTTATTACTAATTTCACTAACTGATGTCCTAGGTACTGCTGGTAATACTACGGGAACATAATGAGTTACACTGTTCGGAAGCTCCTGACAAGCACCATCATTTTCTATGGTCGCCCCTGGTAAATCATTGTGATACTTAATTAATCATTTGATTTGAATGTCGCTTCCATACAATGTTCTCATTAACAAGCTTAACTAAATAAACACAGCTACTTAACGATTCATCAATAACCGCTTTAGCCCACGATTTCTTATTGGGGTTTCGATAGTCTAGACAGTACACTACCTCCCTTGTATTAAAAATTAGTGCTCTTTTACCCTTTTGAAATGCAAGATTCCTAGCCTGTTTAACTTTTCCGTTTAACAAATCTAATCTGGTCTTAGTTTTATATTAAATACACGAGATGAGGGTGTAATACCAGTAGACGTGTGGTTAACATTCCTATAACTAAATAGGAAGCGATTCATTAACGTATTGAAACAGACACCTCGATTGGAGTTTTCCCTTACACATTTCAATAAATTATTTTTAAAACTCTTTACTAAATTCCCTGCTTTCTCATTGCTGTCTAGATGACACACTTGTGAAGTCATGAACTGTATATCACTTTTGGATAAAAAGTGGGTAAACACTGCTGATGTAAATTGAGTACCATTGTCAGTTACTACCAATGCAGGCAGGGCAAAACGAGCAAAACACTCTCTAAACTCTTCTACTGTTTCCTCTGCGGTAATTATGTTAATGATAAACGCTTCTGGCTACCTCGAGTAAGAATCAATAATTACTAACACCATTTTACCTAAGAAAGGTCCTAAGAAATCACCATGTACCCTTTCGAATACTCTATTACTTTTCATCTATGTATTATAAGTCGATCTAGGAAGTTTTGGTCTTTGCTGAATACAAATTTCACATTTTTTAACCAATTTCTCAATATCGGTATCTAAGGAAGGCCACCAGAAATAGGATCTGACCGAATTTCATCTTAACAATACGCTCACGCTTAGCATGTAATTCTTTAAGTAAAGATTCCCTCAATTTAAATGAAACGATAACTCGATACCCCCACATGATAATATCTTTAAGATATAGCTCGCTTTGTCGTAAGGAATAAGGTTTTAATGATTCGTCGAAACTAACGGTCGAATCCCTATCGGATTAAATTATAAAGTTTTCCCAAAACTATATTTTTTCTTGTTTCCCTATTGTACCCTATTGACATCTTTTACATTTGTACTTTCGACAAAGTTTAAATAGTCATATTCCGAACTCTCTAAACTGGCATCTACTGGTAGACTAGATAATGTATCTGCTCGTAAGTTATCTGAATTTTTAATATATTTAAACGTATAATTAAAATTGGATAAAAATAATCAACACCTTTGGATTCTTCTAGTGGCCATTTGGAGTAAACTTTTATTTTCCCCAAAAATAGTTTGCAATGCTTTATGATCAGACAGTATCTCGAAATGCCGACCTGCCACATAATGATAAAGCTTTCGAACCGCCCAAACGACGCTTGGACCCTTCTTATGTGCGATTGAATAATTTTGCTTCGCCTTGTTTAACACACGAGAGATGTAACAGATTGGTTTTTCTGAACCATCTACCTCAACATGTGAGAAGCAGGCACCAATACCATAAAAAGGGCATCACAGGCCAACCTTAAAGGTTTTTCGGGATCATAGTGACCAAAATATTGTCAGATAAAAACTCTTGTTTAGCTAATTCAAAGGCCTTATCACAGTTCGGAGACCAATTGAATGGCTTATCTTTTTTACATAAACTGTACAAGGGCTTTAATTGTTTTGAAATATTTAGGACAAATCGTAAATAGTAATTAACCATCCCACAGAATGCTCTCGGTTCGGTCACATTTCTAGGTTCGGGGCACTTTAAAATGTCAGACACTTTATCTAAGTCTTTTTCCAATCCCTTAGCCGAAATGATATGTTCCAAATAATTTATACTATTCTGAAAGAATTGACATTTGCCTTTATTGAATTTAAAGCCGAATTTGGCCAATCTAACAAAAACCTCTCTCGAGTTCTGTAGGTCCTTCATTTAATTTTGTTCCGTTACGACTATGTTGTCTAGAAAGTTTACTGCCCCAGGTATGTCTACTAAAATTTTTTCAATGGTCAATCGAAACAGTGAACAGGCCGGCTTTGTGCCAAAAGGCAACCTATTAACTTTTAAAATGCTTCAAGCTAATAACCGGCTCGTTCCCTCTGTCACTGGCAACTGGTTATATTCCTAAAGTCTAATTTTGTAAACTGCTACCCCCTTCGCAAAAGGGAAAATGTTTTCTATTCTTGGTAACGGATGGTTTACATCCTCAAGATATCTATTGATTGCAGCTTGTAATTAGCACATAACCTAATGTCCTTTCCGTTTGATTTTAATGCAATAACTAAAGGCATTCCCCATGTGGAGTTGTCGACCTTTTCACTTACCCCTTCCCGAAGTAATCTGTCTAGTTCTTTGTTAGTGGCATCCCTATATGCATAAGACACTGGCCTAGATTTACAAAAAATCGGTTTGACATTAACATCCACTGACAATGAGATCTTAGGACCAATATAGCACCCAAGCTAATCGCGAAATAACTCTAAATTCGTTCAATAACGATTTCATTTTGTCAACAGAGAGATTACAAATTTCAGAAAGATTGGATAAATTAAAACCAAACATTTCAAACAAATCTTGACCCAACAAAAACTTATGTGCCTTTTTGGTCACTAATACCTCACCGTTTTTAGCTACACCCTTTATTTGGATTGTGACAGCTACCTTACCTGCCGGGTTAATCATCGTACATTTTTAATTTACTAGAAGTATCTGACAATGGCTTGCTAGAAAAATGCTTCGTGTAAACATCAAATGGCATACAGTTCACGCCAGCCCCCGTGTCCACTTTCATCTTGAATGGCAAGTCATCAACTTTACAATCTATGTAAATCGGATTTACCCTAGAACAAGACAGGTTAAACATTTCAATAAAATCATTTACTTCCTCTAAGCAATGGTTTTTATCTTTACTACTTTTTTTACAAACAACACCTAAATGACCTTTCGTTTTACAACTAGTGCACACAAAATTTTTATATTTGCAATATGCACAACTGCGATTCGATTTTCCACATACAAAGCACAAAGCTTCTGAACCCTCATTTTTACCAACACCATTATCACCTTTGCTTTCCTTCTTTATCACCTGTCCGGCTGCCTTCCGGGAGTTCTGCGTAGGGACTTCCCTCTTTCCAAAAGATCTTTGCACTTGATACATTTCCACCAGGTGTCTTGTTTCCTTAAAGCAATTTCATATAAATCCTTCAAAGTTTTGGTCTCTGCTTTCTCAATCCCGTAACAAACTTGTCCTTGACAAGTTCTTCCAATAGGTTTCCAAATTTGCAAGGAGCCGCTAACTGCTTCGCCTTGGCATACCACTGGCTAACCGACTCTTCCTCTTGTCTCACATTGTTAAACAGAATTCGTTTACGTTATGTACATACCCTCTGCTGGTAATGATAATACACAACACAATGACAGTAATTGTTTTGCGCGCGTACCGCTGTGACGCCTGAACATAGGCAGCCATGCCCAATGCTAGCAATACACTATAGTGGTGAAGTATCTTCCACACAATTTTCATTACACAGTTGGGAGTGTGCGATATGACCCTTCTTGTTGCAAACAAAACATCGCCAATGTCTCGCTGGGTATTTCTTTTCCTCGTGACGCCTCCTACATCGACAGCATGGTTTGTAGTATTTTCTTGCTTCTTATCAGTTTGTTTTCTTTGAATTACTTTCCGAATGACCTTTCAGTGTTAACTGTTGCTTCTTGACTGAGCACCTTTGTCTGTTGTTCTGCTGTTTCCCTTGCCAAGGCTTATTCTACTGCTGCTTTAAAAGTTAATTTGGGAACGCTCAGAAGTTTTCTTTGTATTAAATCTGAAGCCATCCCACAGACCAATCTATCCCGCAGAGCTTCATCCAGAAACTGACCAAACTCAAAGTGTTTTGCCAATTCTTTTATACGCATAATAAAGTCACTAATAGTTTCTGATGATTTTTGAGTGCATTGGTAAAATGTGAAACATTCAGCTATAACCAATCGTTTTGGAGCTAGATAGTTTTGTAGCGCGTCAACACTCTCCTTATATGTTGTACCCGAAGGAGTATCTGCATGCAACAATTTTTTTAATATGTTGTAGGTTTCTCCTCCAACCAACGTTATAAACAGTGGTACTTTCGTTTCTTGTTCCACAGTATTCACAATAAAATATTGCTCCATCCTATCCATATATGATTGAAAACCATCTTTGTTAGGATTGAATGGCTCAATTGACCCTATAAAACTCATTTTGCACACTTATGTTAACGACTAATACGATTCCTTGACGGACTTGGACCACTCACATTCGACTTTTTCTTTGAGGTTATGCCACACCTGCTGTAGACAATTAACAAGTTTTCGCAGGATTGCTCATCTCGTCGCCATTTTATTAATTATTGGGTTTACCAGTAACAAGACTCGCCCAGTTGTCACTACTGTAGTATTTATTTATTAATCTACACAGAAAATTCTTTAATAACACAAGACACCAGATTACTTACACCAAATACTTTAACATAATAATACGGGAAACTTCTATTCATTTATTGCATTTGCCTTTTCTTGCGTCGATTTGGAAGTACTTAGTATGATTAACTTTAACCTTCCATGTCTTGTGGTGGTGAATTCTTGTAGGTGGATTGTTGTGTGGGGCTCTAGGGTTACTGTGTCGGCCCACTGTTTTTTATTCGTAGTGAATGTGTTTCGGTCGTTTTTGTCGATGTCGGATGTTTGGGTCGTAGTTTCTAAGAGTAGTGAAGAGTGGGTTTGATGATATCTGGGTGTTTAGGTATAGTTTTCCTGTAGTGGGTGTCAAGAATTGTTTGGTAGTTGGTAGGTCTGCGTTTCGGTGTAGGTCGAGGGAAGTTGGTTGTCTTGATTGTGCAGTCATTTGTGTTTGAGTACGTCAAGGAGTTCGGGCAGTAGCTGTGTGAAGGCTGCCGATATGTCTCTGTTTAATAACGCTTCTAAGGCAAGGAATAATAGTTTTTGCAGCAAGATGGGGTGGCTGGTATGTGCAGCGTTGCCCAGAATCTGATATAAAAGGGCGGGGTTTTCAGGTTGTAACGCTGCTGGAGTGGGTGTAGATGATTTTGTAGTTGTCTGTGGGGTGGTGACTGCTGCGGCATAGCTTTTTAGGTGGATTTGTGTGGTGGTTTCTAAGTTTTTAAGGCTGGGGGGGGGGGGGGGGTGGAGATATGTTTCGGTCTGGCAGGGAGGGCGGTTTTGAGGTGGTGAGGTTTGTCGTGGGCTGTGCAGCTTTAGGGGATCTATGTTGCTGCGCTTGTTGTTATTTAGGAAAGGATGGGCAGCCACGGTAGCTAGCGGGGCGTGATCCCTGACAGTTAGCGCATGTCGCCGGTTGGTCCTTCGGTTTAATACACCGAGGCTCGGAATGGCAGCCTCTCTGGGTGTGTTTGAAGCCTTGGCAGCGATGACATTGAGTGATAGGGCCTCTTTTTGACCTTGGGGCTTCTGTTTTCACTGTGAGTGAGAGAACGGAGCGTATGTTCCATATCTCTTTGTGATTTCCAGTGCGGGTGAGGAGAACGAGAACTAGGGGGATGGTTCGTTTTTCCTTGCCTACATGTAAGCGCGTGACTGTCTGCACGGGAAAGTCTTGCGCCCTTAGGTCGGCTGCGATGTCATCAGTGGGGATCCGTTCCGGGATGCCACGTAGTACAACACGTAGGGGCTTTTCTTTTTTTTGGTTGGGAAGTGTAAAAAGAAATGCGATCATCGTCGAGGAAGTGTATCATATTGGGATAGTCCTCCACGTTAACAGATTGGACATTTATTCCTTCCGGGAGGTTCTTCGCTTTGGAGAAATTGATTTTAAGTCTAGTGAACTCGCGGGCCAGGGATGGCCATTTGTTCTTATCTTTTATGATGAGGGGGGGGGGGGGGTATTTTAGATTGCTTGTTTTTAGTGGGGATGATGGGTTCTATGTTGGTTTCGTCCATGTGGACATCTGCGAGAATTTCGAATCGGTTTGCTGTTTCAATGGTGGTGGAATTGCTGTCAGTTGAGTCCCACCTTGTGCGTTTCTTGGAGGTTTTGCCTGAAACAGGCGTGAAGTTTGCGGGTTCGCTCGTTTGGGAGCGTGGCATGCCGAGATTGGGGTTTATGTTTGTTTGTTTATTTGTTGGGGGTTTAGGTAAATCTGATTCTTGAGGGTTTGTGTCAATTTGTTGTGAGCTAAATTTCGTCGCTGCGTATTCTTGGACGTGGGTGATGAATTTGCGTAATTCGGCTCTATCCATATCTTCTATTTTTCGTGACATTTTCTTTCGTAACGCGAGAATGCACTGTGTTTGACGGAAACGGGTTGGGATTTAAGCTTTCTTAAAAAGTCTTACCACTGGTTGAAACACAAGTTTTCGCGAACGCGTGCGATGCGTTGTACAGCTGGGGTTTTAAAACTGAGATTTAATTGTTTTTATTTATTTAATCTAGATTGTTTTTTTTTTAAGTTATTTTACTGTAAAGCACAGTTTGCCACTAATTTACACTGTTTTTTTCGCATTGTGGAGCCTTTTCAGGACTCACAATTTGAGCGGTGCGACATGTAGCATACACGCGCGACGAGCGTCAGCATCTCAATGTCGAATGTTATTCATTTATTAATGACAGATGCAGTGACTTTAACAAGACAGTGGCGACACGTAAGCATAAGCCCCGCCCCCTCCGCCATTATGCGTCAAATTTAAAACTCGGTATTATTAGTAAACTAGAAATATTTTTTGAAACAAGTTGTAAGGTAATAAATAATTTACTTTTAAATACAAGCACATTATTTATTTAATTCTTAAATATTTACATGAAAAATAACTTCACAACACTGTAGACATAAGTTCTTTAGTTGGTCAATAGCATTCTCTATTTTTTTGTAAAATATAAATATAAAAATGAGGAATGTAAAATACATAAAATTGCAAGGAAGAGCCAGCCACAGATTTACTGGCAAATTTTCTGCTTGCTCCTTTGGATTTATTATATTTAATTTTTAACCTAAAAACAGCAAATCGACTGTTAATCTTATTTTTAAGTTTATGGCAATTTGGAATATCTAAACTCATTTTGTTAATATATAATTGTGTAATATCTATATTTTGGTCGAAAACTATGGACGAAAATTTTTGGAAACTGACTATTTCTATAAAAAAATAAAACGTTATTTTATTACAGAAAAATAGAGCATTATCTCTGAATTGTTTTATATTTGTAAATCTGGTAATGTCTTGGAGATAAGAGGTTTTAGATCCGTCAGCCTGTATACAAGTTGCACAAGTTTTGCTGCATTTTATGAACTTTGAATAATGTACCCGCCAATATGATATAATGAATTTAATTCGTTATGACTTAATTTTAGAACAGGTTCGGAAATGTTTTTGGGAAGTTTAACTTCCTCAGAATTTGAAGTTATTTTAGCGCTACTCAAAATATCTAAAAATCCGAGGATAAATTCTCTATCATCTTCTTCATAACTGCTTCTGGTCGAATTTTTTAAATAGTGAGATACACATATTAATTGTAGATTATTCTTCACTTGCATCGTATTTGGAACTATCTGTTTACATCTCACTGTACAGAAAAGATTTTTCAAGCAATCTAGCAATTCTGCTTGTAATTCTAGAACTGACTGGGTCGATATAAATACTCCAGTTTGGGAAGGCTTCTATACTTTTTTTTTGGACCAACCTCCATTCTTGTAAATAAGTTCATAAAATCTTTTAAAAATTGTACTGAATCATTATATACTGCCAAGTTCATACTGCTTAATGCACTGGATGGATGTCTTGATGACATAAGATAAAACCATTTGTTTACTTGATCTATACCAAGCAATGGTCAAATAAGAAGATCGGTTTAATGCTTCTAATACAAACTTTAAAGCACTGCTTACACTGTGACTAATGACATTCGTTGATGTCATAACTTTCATTTTTTTAAAGTTGCTGGGCGTCAAATCTTTATTTAACTTTGGTGTTAACTGAAAATTGTCCTTGTTGGTGAGTGATAACTAAAGAGCGGATTTTAGGCCGTAAAAAATCGGAAAATAGGTCACTTAAAAGTAGAAAAAGAGCTTCAAAAAAGACAAAATATGCTTTTTAGGCAGGAACCTTTTATTAAAAAGATTAACTAAAAAGTATGTCGTATCATAAAAACTTCTTAAAATGAATCTAAATTAACTAAAAACATGTTAAAACATGTTAGAATTTACATAAGAAACTAAACATTTTTTAAGATTTTCTGACGTAAAATTATGCCGTTTATCTGTTAAAACGCTACGGTGTCTTGAGAATGATCTTTCAACATCACATGTTGTTTGTTATTGGTGAATACTTGAAATTGCATATTACATCTGGAGACAAATTCACCTTTTCGGGGGTAGTTTTCCCTACCAACGTATCATTAATATCTTTTAAATGTTGAAATTCACTGTTTTTTAGTAGAAGTTTTTTCATCTTATTGGACGCAGTTTGGCCCACCCTTCCAGGAGTGTTTTCCAAGCTTTTATATGTGCTTTCAATAATTTTCTTTGAGTCACTTAAAGATAGGCCATCACTTTCAAGTTTTCTTATATTTTTTGCAAGTACGGTTAAATGTGCTTTTATGTAAACCAAATGCTTTTTTTTTATTTCTGGTAATTTATAAAGATTTTATTGATGCAGAAAGCCACATGTCATATTGTACGCCAATTTCTGAACACAGAATTAATAAGAAACCATCTAAAGATGAGAAATGTACAACAAAATAATAATAATTTATTGGTCTTGAAAAATTTAGATTTTATAGACAAGTCAAAATTTTTACTCCAGGCAAATTAGACAAAAGATTGGAAATGAATCAGGTACTCTTGAAATTTGGCACAGTTGTTCCCTGAGGTGTTCTGATGCACATATGAAAAATCCCCGCTGGTAGGAGGTGAGCGGGGGGTGGGGAGCCGTTTAAAGTGCATTCTTTTCAGCTTTTCTCAAATATCTCGGAATCTATTGACTCACGGTAAAAGTACATTCTATACAAAGTTAAAGCAGACAAAAGTTTTTACAAGAAATGTCCTATGCATATTTTTCGTTGGATTAATAGTTAAGGAGTTATGGTGGGGGAAAGGTATGAAAATAATGTTGAAAATCGAAATTTCGCCTGAATATTTATATTCTTACAGAAAATCTTGATAGAAGGCTGATGACATATAAAAATGTTGTATTAATAATACTAATAATTTAATATAAATTTCAATTACCGATATAGAACTGTTAAATGGTCTTCTATACTTCTTCACCTTCTAAAATGTCGAATGGGTCGTCTCCCTGCCATCATAATGAACAAACTTCAGTATAAGCTTGTTTGTTATGTACTGCTGAGAACTGAAGCCTCACAGTCTCATTAAGGTAGTAGTAATGGCTTATTACCGGCAATACATTTGTTGAGTAAAAAACAAGTGAATGCTTGATACTGATTTATTAATTCCCGATTTTTTCTTATATACAAAAAACAACTGCTGATATAATACAATAAAAACTAGGTAACAATTAAAATATATACATTCTGCAATTTTATTTACATTCTATAATCTAGTTTAATTTCTTACTAACCTATAATCTTTTTGTATTCATTGTTAATCGTAATAGGAAGTAAGTCGAGACAGTGTGTTTATGTTGCGCCAGTAAAATTTGCAATGTTGCTTTTTGCACATTGTTCATTTATGAAATACAATACAATAATAATAGTGACTGCATTTTTTCATATGTTGTAACGACCTCGATTGAATTAATTTATGTTGAAACTTTTTTAGATTTGATTAAATGTTATAGAAAACTGAAATTATTTTTAAATGAAATAATCTGTTTAATTCAAGATTAAAGAATAAGGAGAACATTTTTTCTTAGATTTTCTGGACAGTTCCTCACCCTTCATACGCCAGGCTCCGTCCGCTGCGTTGTCCCAATTGTAACTAGGTTAGTTATCGTTGGCATCCAATTTGAATCTAGGTCTATTTGATGCATACAGTTCTGCCACCACCGAGAGTGCTATCGAAAAAGCGTTTTCAACTGCTAGTTGTAGGCATATTTCATTGAATGCATAGTTGCAGTCACGAGGGATGTTTGTTACGTTAGCGTTTGACCACCAATTCATCCATATGTCACGAAGATTTCCAACATTATTGTTAGAAATGGATTGCCCTCTGTATACGGGAATAATGAAATTCCCGGAGGTGATCAGATTATTCTGTGTAGCACTAACCGTATCATCGACCAGTACCACCAAAGCGTGAATTGGTCCAGGTATGTATGTGCTCTTTATTGTGGGCATGGTTATAAAATTGCCGTAACAATCTTTATCCCCATTGAGATCGTGGTACTCACCGGCTCTTAGATGGTTCACTTTTCCATCCCAGTAACTACTGCTAAGGAATGATGCCACGTACGGGATAAACCCGCGTTGACCTACTAACTCAGATCTAACTGGAATCGCAGTCCACAACACATCCGCATTTGTGTATGTGTACGTTGTGTCCCCAGCTACCGGTGAACCAATTTTATCGATCATGAAAGACGTATACAAATCCAGTGGCATAGCTATTATTTTGCCTCTTGGGTAATGGTTATTGTCCGTCGAAATTCTAAAAAGTCTATTGTTGGAAGGAGAACACCCTCTGATATATCTCCAGAGAAGGTTATTGGTGGTGTAGTTATCGCCAACTAGTGATAACCCCATGAAAGCCGCTCTAACCATTGGGGTCACCTCCATGACACTGGAATTTGATACTGATATCGACTTGGCTAAGGATATTGCTGATGTGGCACCTCTTATAGTTGGTCCGCGCGCTAGTGTACCCAAAGCACCGGACGCTGCGGGGTCGGAAATCCTATTCGCGATTAAGGTGTACATTGGCGAATAGGGGATGGGAGTTTTCTGTTTATTAGCGTTACGCCAACTTGAAACCATAACAGATCTTAGTGGCACAGTATCCGCACGTATCGTGACCATACCAGCGAGCGGTTTTGGATCGTCTGATATTGTTTGGGCGTCCTCCGTGTCTGTTGATGTGTGACTGGTCAGTCCTATCATCTCGATGTCTGAGCTTTCAGAGACACGGGAGTTAGATCGCGTAACTCTGCTTGAATTGGGATAATTAGTTTAAATTTTTTTTTCTTTTCTTTCTTCCCCTTTCTGTTCTGGTTGCCACTAGTTGAAGGGGGTTGTAATACATTTGTTACGACAACCACTGGGGTTGGACTTCTTTTCTGCGCTCCATCACTGTCATCCGTATTCGTCGAATCGTACAATTCGAGGAGTCTCGATCTAAGCTTGCGACAAACTGATGTCTTCGTTAGTTCCTCACGTCGCACTAAGCCCAATTCTGTGAGGTAGATGTACTCGTCGCCACGTATAGACATTTTTTGTAGCGGTTTGGGCCAGTTCTTGTAGACATCACTTGGTATACGATCTGAAGGGAGTATAGCAATCAATGTTCTCAAGTTGTATCGTCTAGGTTGTTGTGATGTTGATGGTTTTTCTTTATTGCGTGGGAGAGTTGTCAATCGGACAATGTACATTCTATTTATTGTATTGAATGATGTGTAATTTTGTCGTTTACGCCCAGCTTTGCTTGCATTGTCTTGACTGCATGGTACGGAGAGTAGGGATGCTGTTCTGCTTCCCACTTCATTCAACGGCCTTGCTATCTAAGCTGCTGTTACGTCTAGTGGGGCGGGATATGGTGCCAACAAGGTATTGAATTCACCTTGTGCCTGGGGAGCTGGTTTGTTGGAATTCTCCGGATTGTTTTGTGAGCCCATATTTGTTTTTTATAAGTGTGTTATCACACCTGTGGTATAAAAGTTTTTGGTCCGCACCAAACACTTGAGTTTTTATAGCGGTTATTTGCTAACAATTATACCAGAATATACTAGTTTTGTGTGAGTAGCAGTGAAAACTGCTGTTTATGTTTTTATAACGCACGGATATACCGCTGGACACCTTGTTCACGATGTGAATACCAATACCAATCTCCCTACCGTTCAACAAGGTCCACGGAAGCACTGTTGGTAGATACTCCTCGACAACCAGTGCAAGCTTGGCTGCACGTAAGTCCTGCTTTCTGGCATCCACATTTGGTTGAGCAGCCAGTTACGCATCTGGAGAAAATTGTACTAAGTACTGAATCCGGATCTGTATTAATTACCGGTTCAAGGTTTCCATCTATTCCTCTGTTCCTTTCCCAATTATCAGGAGGCAGATTTTTGCCCAGACATCTCTGCACTTGTAAGTAGACTCTAAAAAATGTAGCTTTGCAGCAGTTCTGGTTGGAGGAAGGGAGGACAGGTGAGGCTTAAGCTTTTTCGTACTTTCCAAGAACGCGTTGTACCAGAGTTGATGCAAATCAGCCTCTTTTGGGGAAGCACAGTAAATTGTCAGAAACATCTTTTCTTCTGCATCCATAACAATCTCAGGTATTGATGAAGGGTCATGAAAAGTACCTGCTATTTTTGCAATAGTTGGATTCTGGTTATACAACTTAATGACTGAGGTTTTACTCTTCCTGAATATGGCTGAAGTTGTATCACAACCTCTAAAACTGTGGAGAAAGACGATGGAACTGTACAATGGAACCTGTTGTAGCTGTTGAGACGAGAACAGTCGGGTTTCTACTTTCCCTCTCTCTGGTTTTAGAAAGAAAATGTTGTAAAATAGATGGCGATCAGGCCATTTGCATCACAACAAGGTCGACATCCTCCCCAACAACGGCCACACAAGGATTCGTTGCAGCTTTGCCAATTGCAATCCGTATGATGTCATAGTCAGCATCATTCACTGCAACGTGTATCTCTATCCCATCAGCATTCATTTTCTTACACAGCAACGTGATTAATATTTCCTTATTCTGTGCATTAGCCAGGTAGTGTTGTTGTTGTATAGTAACTTTAATGTGTTCATCAAAGTTGGCATCCGTAGAACTTTTACCCATTCCTCTTCTGTTTTGCTCTAGGGCCTTTAGGATGTCCTTCCTGTCACTATAACCATCAAAAACTACCGAGAATGTTGATCCAAAATTGCTCTTCGCATACGATATATACTGTTGACAAATATTGGAAAAAGTTGTTTCCGCTTCCCATCTCAGGCAGTTGAGGAGGAACCCACCATCAAGGACGTTGAAACTTGTAGGAAAGTCTACTGCGGTGTCTGTGCTAGGTAGGAAGGAGCAGATTTTGCCGTTTTTCTCATTCCACCTGTATCGAAGAGTGAAAGTGGGAATGGAGATAGCTCGTATTCCAAAAGAGACTTCAAGTCATCATCGTTTTTATTTAAAATTGCGATTCTTTGGAATAAAAGGAGTGGCTCGATGACCAAAGTCTCACCGTGCACTTTTACTGAATTAGTCATAGCTGCTATGGGTTTTTCCTTGGTCTTCCGTGGTATCTTCAAATCAGCAAAATTGTTACCAAATCCTTTTGCTATAAGTTCTTTAGCGATTTTCAGGGCTTAATGACAATTTATTGTGGATTCACCTACAATGCTGTGGATAGGGTCATTAGCTGTTCTGTCTTGGGAAAAGGAGAGTGGGTAGTGCACCATTCTAGTAATTTTTTCCGGTTTACTCCATCTCGGCGTTGGTGTGAGGGCCGTAGATCTACATACTGCTTTCCCGATGTAAAAACCACTCCGCTAAATTGCTCTAATAAAGAGCAGATGGCAGAGCTTGTTCGGACCGCACTTAACTACTTCGCAACTGTTTAATCACTTATTCCTCTTCCTTTAGTTAGCCCTCCAGTGAGTTTAATCTCTCTCATTAATGTTTGCTTAGTTGTAAGATTAGACCATAACCCAGCCCAGAAGGAGTCACTTCCTCTTATAGCAAAGTATCCCTCATTTACAAATTGTGTAAATTCATCCGGAGCCATTTCAGATTCAAGGCGAAGCATATCAACAAGGTATAAATGAGCAGATTTTGCGTCTGACACTTGCCACTGCTTGCATTTGTTCATTTTTATGAGGGAGCCGCTGTAAAATACTTACGAAGTCAAAGTCATAAACGCACCATATCTTTTGTAACACTACATCGTGCCTTACCTTCTCTAACAGTTCTAACTCGATAATAATTGAACTTTATAGTGAATTATAGTATTATTAATACAACATTTTTATGTTATCAGCCTTCTATCAAGATTTTCTGTAAAAATAAAAATATTAACGCGAAATTTCGATTTTCAACATTATTTTCACATCTTTCCCCCACCATAACTCCTAAACTATTAACCCTACAAAAAACATGCATAGGACCTTTCTTGTAGAAACTTTTGTCTACTTTAACTTTCTATAGAAAGTACTTTTACCGTAAGTCAATAGATTCCGAGATATTTGAGAAAAACTGAAAAGAATGCACTTTAAATGGCTCCCCACCCTCCCGCTCACCCTCCAACCTCTGGGGATTTTTCATATGTGTATCAGAACACTTCAGGGAGCAACCGTGCCAAATTTCAAGAGTACGTGATTCATTTCCGAATTATTAACTGAGCCACCTGTAAAATAGTTCGCAACTATCTGCTTCCAACGCATAGTTACTCCGGCCAGCAGAAAAACAAGAACATCAGAAGCAATACCATCATGATTTGTTAAAGTTACTGTTTAATATAATGATACATAGGATTATCTTTAATATTATTTTTATTATGAACAAGTTATTACAATAAACAATAATTAACAAAACGTCTCTTATTCTACTTGTTCCGCCATCTTGTCGTAGTTCACCCACACCGTACACTTGAACCACTGTTATGCTATACATCCTCCATTGCACGCTTAAATCTAGACATAATCATCAAGAAACAATGGTTTTTTTTAATTTGACGGCCGAGCAAGTGAACTGTATTGCGTTACAAATACAAGTGATGCAACTCCAGGACACATGTGTACCTGCTTCGGACCCTTAGGTCCTACCCTCTGAGGTGGTCGGAAACAGATGCAACATGCCCCCCTACTCAACTACTGAGGGCGGTAGGAAACAGACCCAACATGCCCCCGGGTCTTGAAAGTTCCAGCTTTCAATAAAACAATATTACAAAGTTAAGATGTGCTAAGCTATAACATTAAAAAATAAATGATATAAAGAAACGAATGTAAAGTTAATACGATGATTGTCTATGATGCACAACACAAACTTTCACGACATTTTACACTTGATCGTTCGGGAGAGGGCACAATTTGGACAAGGCACGCTTGACGATGCCACTGGTGGTTTTGACTGTCGCCACTTTACCCCAAGATGAAGAGCAATAACTTGCTCTAACTTCCATACCAAGGGCGGCTGATTATCGGTCTTCAAGAGGACGAGATCACCTTCATGAAAAGAACCTCTGTTGACGAGCGATTTGGATCTAGTCTGGAGATCAAATAAGTATTCCTGCTACCATCTCCGCTAAAAATGTCTTAGAATTTGTTGAACTCTTTGGAATTGAGTTAATCGATTCTTTGAAACCGTAGAAACATCAGGATCGGGCACAGACACCAATGACCTTCCAATTAGAAAGTGAGCGGGAGTGAAAGGATCGACGTAATCACGATCGGTTGACAAGGGACACAACGGTCGTGAAGAAGAGTATACATCTCTTCAAATGTTAATGAAGCATTACCTGCTACGCGCCTTATGTGGTATTTTATTTCGCAGTATTAGGAATGGTGGTAACGGTTAGATTCTAGAACTGGGCAGATGATGGGGTTTATCTGCCTTGATGAAGCACGAAAACACTTAACGCGATTATGCATCGTTTGACGGGCCAAACTTCTACCTCCAGAGCACCAAAAAACTTCACGAACGCTAGCTAATAACAACTGGGGACCAGCATGTAGCAACTGTTTATGCCTGCGCGAAAACATTAGTTTAGTCAAACAATGTTTGCTGGACAATTACAGAAAGAATTCTGGAGATCGTTTAATGAAGTACCACTTGTATACAACACGAAGGGAAGTAGTTACAGAGGACTCTTTCAGCACTCTGTGATGAGGGAGAAAGAAAGATGCATCAACTGGTTCAGGGTTAGACGAAGAAATATGCCCCACCAATTGATATTCTCGCATAAAATTTCGATAACGCGTCCCTAGATTGGTATTGGATTCTAACTTACGTTCTAAATTAAGAAATTACCTTTTTGCCATTTCGAAAGAATGACCAGACTTGGTAACTGGTTCCTTTAAAGGAATCGATTCGATGAATCTGCCGTTCGCGTCGCGTCGATGATTTTTCAAGAAACGTTCTTCACATAGATTCTCTTCTCTGTGGAGCGCCCTTGCTTCAGGGACTTCTTTGATCTCCCAAAAATTGTTAAGCTGTTCAGAGATTTGTAACGTTTGGGAATGATTACAAGAGAGTGCAGAGAAAGAACGAAACATGTACTGAACGTTTCCGTTAACGAGCCATCCGAATCTAGTTTTCTGCAGTATGGATTTTTCAGAACCATTCAATTTTTTATCGGCGAGTTGGATATTCGCGGGCGAGACCCACCCAGTGATATCAACCTTAGCTTCCGGGATATTACCTGTAATATGTGGAATGACTAAGCAACTACTTTTTAATTGAAATCGAGAATTGCTTGATATTACTTCTACATTGCACCGTGAGTCGATGCTTGTAGCAGCATTGTTGATCTCGCGGATGTGCAGATCAACCGAGAAACCGCTCAATGAAGCCTGTTGCACAATTATTCTGAGATGAATTGGACATACTACCTGAATCTAACAGGGCCCTAGCAGGGTGTGAATTTCCATCCGAATCTAAAATTCGCACTAATGCAGTGGATCGCAAAACGGTTGTTTGATTGGAGCCGAATGCTGAAAAGTTTACAATGGTCTGCTTAGCCTCTGCTGATGAAATTAATGCAACTTGATGCAGCAAGGAATGGTGTCTAGACTTGCACCTCTGACAGTTGAACCTTGATTTGCATTTACCTGCGAAGTGACCCTGCAAGTGCAATTGTAGCAAATCTTTAGTTCCTTTGCCTTTTCTGACCGCTTCTTCAATCCGAATTGCTTAAACCTTTCACAAGAATTTAAAGAATGAGAACCTTTAGAAAGACGGCAAAATATGGCAGTTGATACGAAAACTTTAGCGGTAAAATGCTCTTCGCGTGATTTTTGATTTCTTTGATCGATTGTTTCTAATAAGTATGCCTAGTTCTCCATAAAACTAATTAGTTCTTCATAAGAAGGGAATTTATCAGAATTATTTTTATCTTCAAATTCGCGCGTTGTGATCGGAACTAGCTTTCAATTAATTAAGTTAATTAAGAACGCATCCCTTTGATCTTTCTCATTGACCAACGAATCTAAAGCCCTTATATTTTTCTTTACACTGTCAATTAAGTGCCTCAGTTTTGCTGAGGATTCCTTCGCAATGACTTCAATGTTAAATAATGCTTTAATATGATTGTGAACGAGAATACGCGAGTTATTGAATCGATCATTCACACTATCCCAAGCGATCTGTTAATTTGCGGAACTGATAGCTAAACTCTTTATAGTTTCCTATAAGTGACGCACGCAGGTGAGGACCTCATTTTCATGTATGAGATTTATGAATTTTTCCATTGAAATTGGGAAGATTTATAGTTGGAAGTTTCACAAAATCTTTGTGAATCGACTACTTGACGATTGCGAACCTCCATTAATGGAGGTCAGATGTGACCGCAACAGGTCCTGGCACGAGAACCTCATGACAAGAAACAGCCGAACTGGGTTTTGCAGGGAGATTGTCATGAGAGGAAAGCTTTTCTAGAATGTTTTCTGCATTAGAAATAGTTTCATAATAGTTTTCTTCAAATTCCGTTATATGCTCTGATTCACTTTCAGAATCCTCACTTGTATTTTCTATTTGTAACTGAAGCTGATCAAACGTATCTAATAAAGGCTGTATTGTGAGAAGCCTTTTATGTATTTGAATCACATCACAATTTTCCAGAACGCTGTTATTCGTCTCAATTTTAGTTTTAATTCCGCACAAATAATTCTCAAAACGAGTCAAACGTGCCTTGACGGATCCCCTTTGCCTAACTAGTGTGTCCATACTGATTACGAATATGGCCGAAATAATTTATGAAATGAATTGAGATTTGCATGAAGATAATTCAAGCAACACTACAACAGTTCGAAGTACGTCGGAAATTTTCAAAATCCGACAATGAATGAAACTTAAACAATTTGCAATTGCGTATAAACTAATTAATTAATTAACATTTGAGACAAATCACGTGACTATGAAATCCCCGAGGTGTGAGACAGCACTGATCTTTAGCTTGTTTGTGATTTTGAAGCACTTAAATACGCATTTAAGTACAGAAATTCGTTGAATTGTACGTTTTTGAAAGAATCGCGAATATGAATTACTCTATTGTGACGCTTTTCGGTCGGTCGGTGCTAGAGCGCCAGATTTGTTGAGGGGGTTTACTCCCCCACCTCGCCCTTGAGGCGGTTGGGCGAGGGCTCACCGAGCAGCTACGATGGAGACCTACTGACTCCAAGCATCGACAGCTGAAAGAGAAATTCGGAGAGCTTAATGTAGAAAGAAAACACCGATCAAGCCCAAATAATTTATTGATACAAGCAGGTAATACAGTATGCATACAAACAAGCAAGCAATATACAAGCCACTACACCCAATTCTGGGATCGTTATTGCCGGTCATACAAGTCGGTCATGGGTTTGATCGGATCTGGTGCTCTGTGGTGAACGGGGAATACGAAGGGGATGGATGTAGAGTTACCCAGCGGTGATGAGTCGGGTCGACCGCCTCACTTGAAAAATTTAACAAAACAAAAGTACTTAAATATTTTAACGGGGGCCGACGGGGTCCGGAATGGCCACCCTCTTGTGGGAACCTACCCACAGGCAGAAGGATTCTTCCCATCCCAGGTGCCTCATCTCCGTGGCTACTCGCCGAAGCGAGCGGCCCAGGAGGGAAAGGGACCCGGTTGGGAGGCAATCTCAGCGTACACCTTCCCCAGAGACACGTAGGAGGTAATACCCGTGTACGGGGTTGCTTCGGAGAGGACGATCATCGACGGCCTTGGGGTCGGTTCTTGTGGTGCCTGGGCCCGGGAGGGGGGTGCTGGCCGAGTTGGCACCCGCGTCGGTGCGTCGGTAGTGGTCTCGCTTCTGCGGAGCGGCTGGCGGGCGCGGGACAAATTTGCGGCACCGTCGCCATGCGTCGAGGTGCTTCTTCCCGCTGGCGAGGAGTGATCGGCTCGCTCGGCGGGTGGCGTATCGGTCCTTGGCTCGGCATGGCTGAAATGGTAATACGGTTTGAAGTCTCTCACATGCACTGGGGTAACGGTTTCTCCGGACGGGTCTTTCCGGAATAGACCACGGGAGAGAGAATTCGGTGGACTAAGTACAGGCCGGAATATTTTGGAGCCAGCTTAGCTGCAAGTCCCTGAGCGGCATCGGAGAGGGGGTACTGTTTGCGTAACACCTTCTCGCGTATTCTTGGCTTCCAGTCGCGGCGTCGGAGATTGTAGTAACGGCCCTGCTTGCTGAATGCCTGGACTAGGTTCATGTTCTCGGTGAAACGCTTTCGGTAGAAGTATCCCTTGCCCGAACTTAAGAAATGCTGGACTGAACCCGGTCGACTCCTGGATCGAGCTGTTTAGTGTCATGGCCAAGTCTGAAAGGAGAGAATCCCAACGGCGATGGTTCTGACCGCAAAACTGCGCGATTATGGTTTTCAGGGTACGGTTTACCCTTTTGACCGGATTGGTTTGCGGGGTATATGGCGGAGTAAACTGGTGTTCGATGCCAAAGTCCCGCAATAGTTTAGTAAAGACTCGGCTATCGTACTGGGTCCCATTGTCGGTAATGACCACTTGGGGTGTGCCAAAACTGGTAATTACTTCCTCGTAGAAAGCTTGCGTAACGGTTGCGGCGGTTGCTTTGCGCAGCGCCCGACATGTGACCTATTTTGTTAAACGGTCTTGAAAAACGGCGAGGAAGGTATGTCCTCTTGTAGATCGAGGCAGCGAACCCACCAGGTCCGTGCTGACAATATCCCACGGTTCTCGGTTCAGAGACCAATGCATCTTCCCGGCGGTACTGAATCTCAAAGTCAAATTGTTGCAAGTAGATGCTCCATTGGGCCAGTCGCCCAGTCGGACTTTTGATCGAATGTAGCCAACGCAGAGACTGGTGATCTGTCAGGACCGTGAAGTGGTAACCCTGCAAGTATAGTCTCATTTTTCTTTTCTTTTTCCGTCGCGGAATAATTCCGTTCGGCCGGTGACAGTGTGCGGCTAGCATACGCTATTACTTTATCGTCTCCGCCAATCTTATGGGCCAGGGTAGCTCCTAGCTTATAACTGGAGGCGTCGGTCTATATCTTCTGATTCTGCGGTCGGTACCGTTGTTTGATTGGGGTTGGGTCTTTCAGCTTAATTTCGTGCTGAATGAGATCGGTCGGTCCTTGTATCTCGTCGAACTGTGGAAGTTCCCTTTTTAGGAATTCCTGAAGGCACATTTCTTCGCTGTTACTCAGCGGAATGACGGCCAGGCAGGGTTGTTTGGGGTGTCCTTCCCTTGGGGCCGGGGAAACTTGTCGGTTCTCTAGAAAGAGATTTCCTGTCTTCGGGCTGAAATGCAAATTCAGCTTGACTAGAAAATCCATTCCCAACAGGACCTCATACCCGAGGGTCGGTAGGTAATGTACCAAATGGGGTTGTTCTCGGTCCAAAATTTTGATTTTAGCCTGGAATGCTTTGGCTATTCGGATGGATTGTTGGTCTATTACTGCTGCCCTTGTAAATTTGGGCGGACGACTAGCGTCCTTTAGCAGGCTGGCAACCTTGCTCCCTACAAAGGTGGCCACGGAACCGACCGGTATCTACCAGGGCTCGGAACGGGCGTCCATTCATGCCCACCAATATAAATGGTGGGGTGTCCGCAACAGCGGACGCGGCGGTGGGAGAGCGAATTGCAGGGTCTCTCATTGGGCCTCGGGCTTGGGAACACGTGCAGTCGCGAGACATAACGCCCCTTTTTCCGCAACGGGAACAGAATAAGATGGCTCGGTTCTGACATTCGGTGCGGAAATGACCGCTCTGGCCAACAAACAGCGGACGATCTCACCACTGGTGGTCTGGTATTGGATCGGTTCGGAGTGCTCGAAGGTAGCAGCTGTGGACGATGCGGCGGGGCAGGTCTAACTTGGGTGTGCGTTGTTGGCGGTGGCCAGCTGTCGGTCTGGTTAGAGTACGTCGAGGCCGAGGCGGATTCTTGGTTTTGCGACGTCGGGGCCCTACGTTTCGGTGGGAGCTCTTGGTGGAGACCTTCGTATTCTCGCACGGCACGGACAAAGTCCGAAATATTTCGACTATCCCCTCGTCGTAAATACAGACGATACTCTGGCAGCAGGTCTGTGGTCCCGGTGGCCACTAGAATTTCCACGGGCTGGCCGGCAAGTGTTGCGGAAACACGAGGCAGGCTGGTGAGCGGTTAGGTAGGCTGGTTGGTTGGTTGGTTGTGTTGGTTTGCATTGGACGGCACTGGGAGGTTTTGGAGACCCTCTCCCAGGAGGGTGTTGGATGCTGTCGACCATGGTGGATGTCAACTGACTGTATCCCAGCGATGTGGGGCGGTGGAGCCTGCTGCTCGGCTTGGAGGCGCCTTAATACGGGACAATCCCGGTGCTAATGACGCTCCGGGCAGTGGCGGCATGGCGGGAGTCGCTGGTGCTGGGGCTGCCGCTGCTGTTGCTGCTGCGGTTGCTGTTGCTGCATGGGCCGCGGTGGCTAGGATTCACGCCGTGGGCTAGGTTATAGTTGGCACTAGTGCCGAATTCAAGATTTCTTATTAAAGCGTCGAGCAAATAAAACGCATAGTCGGAATACAAGGTATCCCGGCTGGCGGGCTTGAAGCAGAGAAGCTGAAGCGATGGAAATGTTTCTTCTTCGACGACCGGGGAGATAAGAGAGCGATTTCTCGGAATTCTCGTGTTTTTAAAGGGTGAGGGTAATTGCCCTCCGGCTCTCTAGTTAGGGGTAGCAACCCTGAGTGGCCCTGACGTGGGCGAAACACGGGGTTGGCTTGGGCCACATGGAGTTTGCGCCTAGCGCTAGGTAATACCGTGAACTTTGAATCTGACTTATTATCCTCTGAACTGTACTTTCACTTTCAGCAGTTTTTTTATTTTCTGAAACTAGCACAGGTCTAATAGGACAATGAATATCTTTTCTCATCGTCGTCTCATCTCTCTTTTGAATTTCATTCCTTATACCACTGAAAAATGAACCAGTATTAATTATTTGATCTCGATGACGTTTGAATATTAGATCATTTTCTATTCCTTTACAAAAATATACAGATCTACCAACCTGTTCCCCCACAACACACCTCATCCATCTTCTTTTGTGAGGTCTATAATCTGTACAATAAACAATTTCCCCTACCTTAAGACATTTACCAATGTCATTATCAGGAATCTTGGTGTTAATTATTGTATTATTAGTATGATTTAAATTCTTTGGATTAAGAAAATCAAATTTATTTCATATGGATCTAGAAAACATAAGTTTTGCTGGTGTTTCTCCAGTTACTGTATGGGGGAAATGTTCGATAACTAAATAAGAAACGATTAACTATAGTTTCAAAAGAACCATCTCTGTTATCATTAAGCATTTTCTTGAAACTTGTCTTAAATATTTTTACAGTATTTTCAGCAGCACCATTGCTTGCTGGGTGATACATCGGCGAAGTCACATGTTTAATACCGTTCTTGACACAAAAATTATCAAATTCGGATGATGTGAACTGAACACCATTATCGGAAACTAATACCTTGGGCAGACGACCAAATCTAGCAAAAGTTTCCCTTAGTTTTTCAATAGTTTCCATCGAATTAGGTCTATTCATCATGAATATTTCCGGCCATTCACTGTATGCATCGATTACGACTAAAAAGTATTTTTCTTTAAATGGGCCCATATAATCAATATGCATTCTTTCAAATACTTTTTGTGCTTCTGGTCACTTAGTAATGGGTGCTTTAGGCGGATCAGTTCTATTTGTCATACAAACTGAACACTTCTTCACTACTTCTTCCAACTCTTGATCCAACTTAGGCCACCATAAGTAAGATCTAGCTAGCATCTTCATTTTAGTTGCACCTATGTCAGCGCTATGTAATTCTTCGATTAGAAAAGACCGTAATTTTGTTGGTATGATCACTCTGTAACCCCACATGATTATTCCGTAGTCTATATGAAGTTCAGACTTACTAAGAGCATACGGTTTTAAGTCATCAGAAACATTTTCATACCAACCATTCAAAATAGAAGAAAACATTTTACTGAAGGTTTTATCTTTTCTAATTTCTAATCTAATTTATACCGCATCTATAGGTATTTTATCCCCCCAACCAATTAAAATAATCAGTAATCGAGATAAACCTTCGGCTCGGTTTTTCTCATCTTTAATATGCTCTAATTTGTAGTTAAAACTCGATAAAAATGCTGCCCACCTTTGCAGGCATCCTGCAGACATCACAGGTATACACTTATTCTCTCCGAACAATGCCAACAACGGTCTATGATCAGATCGAATAATAAAGAAATTACCTGCCAAATAGGAATATAATCTCTTTACACTCCAGTATATCGCCAACGATTCCTTATGGATAACTGAGTAACTCTTGCTACGTCCCGGCTCTGCCAAGATCCTCATTAATTAGTCTCAAGGTTCAGTCCTTTACTATCTTAAGTAAACAAATTTTTGTGGGTCTCTTATTCGAGGCTTAATGCCCAGTACATAAGGAATCAATTAATATGAATTTTAAAAAAACAACGACATATGTTAAACCAACAAAACTTTACTCTACTATATATATAGTAAAACTATTATTAATACGTGACAAAAGTTTGTAGGTACCTGAGTGCAATTGCATATAGGTTTTTACAGGTAATGGTATAAAAAGTAATATTATTTATAGTATTAATTGTTATGAACACATTATCATAAAATATTCAGATCACAAATCGACTAAAGGGTAGTAACACCATAATAAATAAATTTTAAATTATAGTAACGAAAATGAAAATTCTTACATTACATTAGGATCAAGCCCCTAATAAATCAGTTTCAAGGAAAGGAAATTGACTGGTGGCTACTTGAAACCAACGTACATGATTGAATGACATCCAGGATGGACTTAATTGTTCTGAGAAGACGGTAGCCTTTCCGAGGGTAGCGACCATCATTTGGGAAGGGCTTCCAAGTCGAGTCCTCCCGTGATGCATATAAATGCATAAAAAAACCTATGAATAACGAAAGCGTTTAAGAAAAACATTCTGACCAAACAGTTAGGTTCAAAGAAATTCATATCGTTGTAGAACATCTAATAAAATTTACTTTAATTTTATATTTATTTAGTTATTTACCTTCCTGCGTAATAAATCCAAAATGTAATTGAATATACTGATTAAATTCAATTTGCCAATGTGAGGAGTCTTCTTTCATCCCATAAAATCTGGATGGCTTTCCTCAGCCATGAAATAAAAGGATGGGAAATTCCTTTTAAAATCTTCCTCAAAACAGGACGATAGGATGTTTTTACACCATGAACGTAACCGGAAGTGAAGTGAAGTGAATTAGAAATTTTGTTAAAAGATTTCCACACTCGGAGCGACCTCTATTCATATTTTGAAAATCAGTGGCGGGTGAGCTCACTTTTACTAAATAAATTTATCAACTACTGCATTAATATGAAGTTTACAGGGATTTTAACGAATTCGATAAACAGAAACGAAATAAAGGTGAAGAATAATAATAATAATAAATTAACTAAATGGTGTACAACCAAAATTAGATAGAAGAAATTTTATGGGTACGCTACTGAATCATCTGACAAGCGAAACCGAGTTCAGCCAGTCAAATTGCAAATGGCAGAATAAACAAGAACGTGACAGGTTATAACGAATTTCTGTGTTTATATATTTTAGTAAGAAAATATTAATTAATTGTCTTTTATAGGTTGCAGTACAAATAAAAATGATATAAGGTTAACCAAAGTAATGAAGACAAAGTCACGAGTAATGAACAATGATGACTAATGACTTTTTGATACTGTTAATTTAATAAATTGTGTTTACAGGGAATGAGGGACCTGAAGAAGAAGTGATTATTTACAATATATACACATATAATTCTGTAGATGATTTATTAAAATAAAATGCTGAACCATCCTTTATTTAATAATTTTTAAGGGTGTAACACTCTTTTCCACCCGATTGGTTTTTCAACACCATCAGGAATCCTAAGCAGTAAAACAGCACCAATTCCTTCATTGGCTGCGTTACACTCAAGAATAATAGGATATTCTGGATTAAAAATGAGTCAATACCTGACTAGATAAAATTGTCTCTTTGGTCTTTTGAAAAGCTAAATCACAATCTTTATTCCATTTAAAAGGTACATCCTTTTGTAACATCTTATATAATGGACTTAACAAAGTTGATAGCCCTGGTATAAACTTACCATAATAATTTACGAAGCCACAAGATGCTCTGATACCTGTTACATCAATCGGTCTTTGCATACCCTGTGTAGCTTGCACCTTTGTTAAATCTTTTTGCGAATCTTCTGAACTAATGATATGACCTAAATATGATATCTTTCTTGAAAAATTCACACTTTTGTGGATTCAACTTAAATCCAGCATCACGCAGCTTTGTAAGAACTGTCTGCAAATTATTAATGTGCTCTTTTAAAGTTGAACCTGTTACAATAATATCATCTAAGAGATTAGCCGTTCCATTACACCCTTGTAATGCCTTTTTTACTTCTCTATGAAACAGTTTACATGCAGGTTATATACCGAAGGGTAAACGGTTTACTTTGTATATGCCTTTATGTGTGCTCCAGGCTAAAATTAAACTAGTTTCCGCATCTACTTCCAGTTGATTATACGCAGCTGAGAAATCAAGTTTAGTGAAACATTTACCTCCCTGGAGAGCTGTAAAAATATCCTCCACCAAAAAGGATTTAATGTAACTTTATAATCAGCACAGATTCTAATCTTATTGCTTGCTACTACCCCTTCAACATTTTTATTGCCTTTTATGATCGGGACTAAAGGGGTTGCCCATTTACTATTACCAATCTTAGTAATGATCTCTTCCCGTTTCATCCTATTTAATTCTTGTTCTACCCCTGCTTTAAAAGCAAACAGAATACTACGAGGTTTACAAAACTTAGGCAAAACACTTGGTACTATATCTACTCTAACCGTTACATACTTATATTTTCCTAGTGTGCCATCAAATAAATCAGAAAATTCATGCTTTATTTTATTTGTAACTTCCCCTATAGTATTCTCATTGACTTCACTCTCATCCATTTCTAAGTAATGAGACTGTTTGCCTTTTGTATTTAAAGAGAGATATATTAAATTCTTTCATCATGTCACGACCTAAAAGAGGTCTGATTCCACCAGAAACCACGATAAATTTTACTTCTTTAGTTTCGCCATTAATTTTAATAGGTAACATTAGCTTACCAACAGGATTAATAAAACCACCATCATAGGTTCTTAATTGCATATTGCACTCTACAAGTTGATATTTGCTAAAATGTTCTTGATACAAAGATAAAGGTATAGCTGATACACCTGACCCTGAATTAAGCTCATGATTAAGATCTATATTACCCGTAAGTGTCCTAAGAAGTATAGGTTCTACCTTAAATATTGCTAAGTCATTATAAAAGAAATTAACATAATGATTTTCATCTAAAACATCTACTTCCTGTGCATCGGACATCACATGACATTGTGCTTCTGCAGGTTTCTTCCCTTTACAAATAGGTGAAGTAGAGATATAACCTTTTTTATGACAAACTTTACAATAGGAAGCTTTAAATTTACACTTCTTAAAGTCGTGGGATGTCCTACCACAAGCATAACATAAAGAATTAGTATTATTCTTTTCAGACTGAGATTTTTGTTGGCTCATTTTAAATTTTGGAATAGTCTTGGTTCTACCAGACTCTTGTTTTTTTTACAAATAGTGAGCTTATTTATTATAGCTGTTACACTTTCTTGTAAAATGGCTTCTTTACTAACAGCTATGTCAACCAGTTCCTGTAGGGACTTACATCTTCTTCACATAACGTGTCGAATACATTTTCTCTAGACATACCAGTGATAAATTTGTTTTTAACATATTCGTCCAGTGAAGCTTGAAATTTGCATTCCATTGCAGCTTTTTGAACTTGGACAAACCAATCATTTATGGATTCACCTTGGTTTTGCTTTAGTTCAAAAATTTTCACTCTCGCTAATAACGAGCAAAGGTTCTCGTAAGCTTTTGTACTAGGTAAATCTGGATAGGATAATTCCCGCAACACTTCGTAAACCTTATGGCTTAACGAAGTTAATAACACTGGTACTTTTCTTTCGTCCTCAACATAATTGGCCTTAGAATATTCGTTGAGCCTTTCAAGGCGTATGTCCCAATTATGAGAGTATTGAAAAATTGGCGTTGTTCCCACCTGTGGACCTCTGTACACGACCTGGGGGTTGGAATTTGACGCCACCGCCATTAGAAAAATGCACTCTCGAACTTTCCCACAAATAAAAAATGAGAAATATATGAAACTTCCTTGTTGCCTCGTCGCCAACTGTGATGGAGCCAGTAAATAATCAACAAGTCCACAAATATCCGTTTATTAAAATACTCAACAGCTTACAATAATAAACATAAACTTCAGTTAAGAACAACCGAACTACCTTCCATTACACATTCCATTACATTAATTACGTAATAGTCGACCCACTTTTTATATTCTTCTTTTTCCCCCCCTAACAACCTGGAGCCAATATTAGCTGGAGTACACGTCACTACAGAATGATTAATCTTTGATTTGATCCATGTATAATAATCCATTTTTACCTGCTGTAATTTCTGATCTTACTTTATAGTAAGGTTTGATTTTCTTATTTACTTTTTTAATACTATTTGGCCAACCTTTGCTTAAATAATGTTGAATAAGTTTTAGTTCCTCGTCCTTTTTGTTTCATTTACAGTAGCCAGTAAAAGGCCAGTCTAGGCACAGTAACACTTTTTGAATTCTCTTAACTAAATATTCAGCTTGAAATGTAATAATAAATTAAAGAATACAAAAAAAATACTTTACTTATGTACCACTTTTTAAAATACACAAAACAAAATTAATTTCAAAAAATATAAACGTAACTAAAATAAATTATAAACTTACAGTATAAAATACTAACATCGCAAAAGTCTAAACACATTTACAAACTGTTACCGAAACAAAACAAATTAAACAAATGTGTATGGTATAATATTTTGTTGGGTAACCCTTTGAATCTAAGACAGCTTGTAACTTTCTTGGCATGGATTCCACTAACTTGTTTGTGATTTCTGGCCATATTGTTCTCCATTCATTAATTAAAATTTGTTTAAGTTGATTTTTGTTACTGATTTCATGTTTCCTTATGTTTCTTTCCAATATTTCCCACAAATGCTTAATAGGATTTAGGTCCGGACTTTGTGGAGGTGTTACAAGTATATGGGGTGTATTATATAACAGCTACTGACGTACAGCATATGCCGTATGTTTTGGGTCGTTATCCTGTTGAAAATAAAAAATGCCATTTAACCCAAGTTTTTCAGCACTCTGCTGTAGATTTCTCTTTAATATATCCAGGTAAACATTTTTGTCCATGATTCCTTCTATAATTTCTAAATTCCTAACTCCTGATGCCGCCATGCAACCCCATACTATTGTTGCACCTACTCCATGTTTTACAGTTTTTATAGTATTTTTAGGATTTAAGGCTTCCCCGGGCTTTCTCCACACTTTTTTAATACCATCCGACCCAAATATGTTATACTTACTCTCATCTGTAAAAATTACTTTTTTCCAAAATTCGAAATCGTGTTTTATACACTCAGCGGCAAAATTAACGCATAATTGGTAAATCTTAAATAATTTTTTAATAATTATAAAAAATGATGACACACCTACCACTTATGAATTAACAGGTACATAAGCACATAAATAAATTAACTTTGGTTAGATTGACACTGTTTTTATTTTTCTATTGTTAATTGTCTTTAAAGGCGAGCTTTCGAATTTGAAGAATTCAATGTAAATGAAAGCATTAAATAAAATAAAACGGTAATTAGTGTCTGCTGTGGTCACCTCGTGCTTGTATAACTGCTTAAAGTTGCCGTGGCATACTCTCAATTAGAGTTTGCACGAAATTTGGGTCCACATTTTCCCATTCTTCTTGCAAAACCTCCAGAAGTTCATTTATGGTATTATGTATACGCGGTCTCCTATTCTGCAGCCTGTTTCGCATATAATGCTATAGATGCTCTATGGGATTTAAGTCCGGACTGCACGCTAGCTAGACCAGACAGCGGATACCAACCTCATCAACAAAGTTACTAACGGTAACCGCTGCGTGGGGTCGCCCATTATCTTGCTCTAAAAGAAAATTTTCGCCGATTTCTGTGGCATATGGCACTACTTGGTCTTGAAGAATGTCTTCAATGTATCTGTGAACATTAAAAACAAGCCTATCAAGGGTGACAAGTTCTGTGCAGCCATTCAGAGAAACGCCGCCCCATATCATCACAGAGCCGCCACCGAATCGGTCTCTCTCTACAATCGCGCATTCCGCGAAACGTTCACCTGGTCCCATCCACACTCTCTGGCGACCATCTGCACCTTGTATACTAAACCTGGATTCATTAGTAAAAAGCATTCTCCGCCAATCATCAATTCCCCAATTCGCATGACGACGATAAAAAGCTAGCCGAGCTGTTCGATGACGTGGCAACAGAATAGGGCATCTAGTAGGGCGTCGGGCATGAAGATAGACTTCTCCCAACTTTCTTCGAACTGTTCTTTCGCTAACTTGTACACCCCGAGTTGTATCAAGCATGCCCTGAAGTTTTATTGCAGCCAGAGTGCGATCACGTACGGAGTTTAATGTTAAAAATCGGTCATCTATCGCTGAAGTTGCTCGTTTTCTTTCTCGCCCTGGTTTCCTTCTTACATCGCCAGTCTCCAGAAGACATCTAGAAAGTTGGAAGATGGTCGATTGATTTACTCCGAGAAGATTTGCTACATATTGTTGGCTTCTTCCCTCTTGAAGCATTATCACGATTTAGATGTGCCATAATAAAGAAAATGTTTTAAACAACAATAAAGACATCAAAAAAACTCAACTGGAACGAAACAAACGAAATAACAAGTTTTAACACATAAACTTAAATTGTAACAATTACATTTTTTCATCAACAAAATTAAACTGATATAAGAAACATTAAAGTACGCCTGCTTAGACTTTATTGTATGATTCAAATACTGAAATTTGTTTTTAGGTACGAACAAAAAAATAATTCCTTTGTTTAAACAAAAATTACAATTTTGTAAATAATGCGTTAATTTTGCCGCTGAGTGTATATCGTTTTGCAAAATCAAGTCTTTTTTGTCTGTTAGTTTTATTAACAAAAGGCTTTCTCCTGGCAGTGCAAGAGATGAAACCAGCCCTTTTTCTAGCTCTTCCCACAGTGTCTGGATGCACATTCTTATTACATTGTTCTTGTATTTGCACTGCATGTGGGTTTTCTTGAATAATTCTTTTTATTTTCCGTTCTTCCCTTTCTGATAATTTTTTCGGACGGCCAGTTCTTCTTTTATTTTTTACTCTATTTTCGTTTTTGTAGCACAAAACTACAGTTCGTATAGTAAGTCTACTTTTATGCATTAATTTACCAATTTCACCATAAGATTTTCCATCTTCATGTATTTTTATAATTAAATTTCTTTCCGCTAAACACAATTCTTTACCATTCATTTTTGCTTTATGTTTTTGTCTGTTTTTTGCCATCAGTAATAATGCAACTAATTTTATCATTTGGCACATGTACCGTTCTATCAAATATCAACATTTTTTAAAAGTTTGTTTGCATTTTAATATACCATATCAATTATTTTGTCTAGTGTGCCCAGATTTTTGCAACGTTAATTATTTTATAGTGTAAGTTTATATTCTATTTTTTATATTTTTTGAAATTTATTTTTTAGTGTGCATTTTGAAAAATGGTATATAAATAAAGTATTTTTTGTATTCTTTAATTTACTATTAGATTTACAAACTAAATATTTAGTTAAGAGAATTCCAAAAGCATTACTGTGCCTAGACTTTGCTGGCTACTGTATTAATTCATTTAGTTTTTCATTTGTTATCGAAATATTTTTTCAATAACACATACCTGAGCTTCCAAATCTAAATTATCATTATATTCGTGTTTTGACATGTTTCTTAACCGATTATCTGCAATTATTATTTGTTTACCCCGACGATACACTAAACTGATACTATATTTTTGCAAAGTAAACAACTTTTTTTGCAAACGTGCAGGACAAGAATTTTGTCGTTTTTTAATGTATACTTTTATGTATAATTCAATAAGCACATTTTAACATTTCATTAATAATTTTATTTATTATTTCCTGAAATTTTATGTAATAAATTATAACTGATAATCCAAAGAATTCTGTAATATAAAATACTAAAATAAATTCTTGTTGTTTAGTCCTGCCGCGCTAATCTACCAGATGGCGTTGATGATTGCGTTTTCAACGAAAGGCTGGCTGATTCACTCACATCTCTTGTTTTATATAAATAATGTTTGGTTACAATCGGGCGCAGTCGGATCGTTCTTCTACTAGTGCACCAGTTCTCCTGCCAGTCCGTGCAGACCGCAACTAGTGAAGTTGTTGCCAACCGGCGTTCGGCGTCGGGGCGGAAGGCGCCGGTTTAGCGGGGCCGGGCTAGCTCAGGCAGAGAGAATTGGTGGCAGGCGTCGTGGAGCGGCGATGCCGGGACTCTCGAATGTTTTGACGAGAGCGCGACCAGGATGCTGGTCTCGACTTGTGAGTTCTTTCTTAAATACCCGAAACGTGAGGTTCGTTTCGGGTGAATTAAAAACTAATGAATAAAAAAAAACAAATTACGGTTAGTAAATAAAACGCAGTGATTAGCGAGTCGCAACTCCGGACCGGCTTAAGGCGAGCAGCCGAAGTAGTCGTTGTAAGAGGAGATGTTTCCTCTTCGAAGAAGTCGAGGTAAGAGAGCGTTTGCCGGAGGGGCCCTTGTTTTTATACGCCGAGGGTGATCGCCTCCCGGCTATGTGGAAGGGGTGATCATCCCCCGGCGATGTGGAAGGGGCTGATCACCTCCGGCAAGTGGAAGGGCTGCTGCGCTCCGATTGGTCCCCCAGCGGGTGAGTGGTGGAATTGGCTTGGGCACGTCGGTGTCTGCGCCCTGCGCCCGGTAACATTCCACCCCGCTCCGGAGACCAAGCCAAGTCCGGGAGTTTTGTTTTATTGAGACACAAATTGGTAAAA
>VTPC01007051.1:9535-41988 GCA_011009095.1 Ignelater luminosus
AACTTTTCAAAAGTCACACTCGCGGATTCACCAAGTTTAACACAAAACTTTATTGCACAACGTTGCTCTAAATTCCGATGCTCCATTTCTGTAACACACAACAAAAACACAACTTCACTGATAACGCTGTCAAAAATAATGTGTTAGCTGTACCGAGTTGTAACTCGGACTGAGGAAGTGGAAGCAATAAACAAACCGGTTTAGCACAGGCCGGTAGACACAGCGTTGCCAGATCTTCCGCAGTGTTGCCAGTCTCATTACTTTTCTCACACAGCTCGTAGTTGTGTTTGCGGTACAATGTATTCAGGGTCTCCGAGTTTCGTAACCCACTCGGTATCTGTTAAAGAAGTCCACATTCAACCCCGTTATGAACACTACTAATAAAAAAATACCAAAAATCTTACTTAACAGAAGATTTATTTATTAATATTGAAAATTTGGCAAAAAAACCGTGGCACACTTGTCTGATACGTCGGTTCTAACAAAATTGCTCTCTTTTGCATTAGGATTTAAGGTGCATTTGTCAGTTTAATTAATAAAGTACTTACTTACATAATAGTTTTACCTAAACTGAAAGATAGATTTACAAGAAGTAACTTTAAAATTGTGTGGTGCCTCGGATTTTTTGCCGTGATAGTAGATGTAGTTATAAAAGTGTATTGACCTGCTTTGCTTTAAATTTATTTTGGCAACTTTAAAGTATTCTTCAACTGAAAAACTTTCTGTATATATAATCTACTTATTTTAATTGCCCTGCGTTATTCTTCTCATGGGTATTAATTAATTTTGTCATTTCAATTCAATCTCTTTTTATTGATCAATCTTCTAACTTTGTACTGTCATGCAGTTTTGATGATCATGAACAACTGTCGTTTGATGTACGAGCCCTAACAACTAAATATTGGGACAAGCAGTATTTTCTTTTAATGTTGTATAAACAAGATATTTTGTTAAATTTCCACTCAGATTTTTTGGGTTATTTAAAAGTGCAAATTGTTTAGAGTTGTAAATGATGGCAAATGTAATTATTCTGCAAATTGCATGCATCGGAGATAAAATCATTTGTGTCAACTATAAAAGGTACTGACAACTAATTGTTGGGACAGCTAACTAAACGTTTCTAAATTTTTTTAAACGAGGTTCGTTTTCAAAAAAAAGAACTGAGTTATCACTAACCTCTCTAGTAATTTGCTTTTATAACTTATTTGTCCAATTTATACATAAAAATGGCACATAGTGCAGCAATAAACGAAAATTTACAGAGATAATTTATAAAACAATATTGTAATAGCAAAACAATTCGTGAAATCGCCGAAAATCTAAATGCTTCCAAATCAATTGTGTTTAATATTATAAAACACTATCTGGAAACTGAAAATATTGGCGTTAAAGGTAGAAGTTCAGGTCGCCCTAGTCTGGTTGCATCAAAACACCAGAGGCTTCTTGTTAAACTGTGTAGGAAGGGTTGACGGAATGCGTTATGGGATATTATTGCACAGTGGAATAGATAATCTGGATCAAAAGTATCCCGAGAATGTTGTAGAAAATGGATTCATAAATCCAGATTGAAATTTTATAAGATTTGATGTAAGTTTTCTGTATGTTTTCAGAATAACCGTGCTTTTCTATTATCACATAGACTAAAGGAAAACCGCTTTAAGCCAAAAACAGAAAGAAATAGACCTGATTGGGCAAATCTAAATTATCATTAACTGTAGAAGACTGGCCAAAAATTATTTTTGGTGATGAATCTAAATTTTACGTTTGTGTGGGACGATTTTCGAAAACGAGTTATTTGGGCAAAGAATGAAGCTTTTCATAAAGATTTTATCAAACGCACCATGGAATTTCCAAAGGGGGTAATGACCTGGGGCTGTATGTGGGAAAGTTTGAGTTTATTGATGGTACTGTTATTGCTGAGAAATATCAAAGAATATTAACAAATAGTATTCTTCCAAGCATCGAGAGACAGCATCCTGATGTAAATCTCACTTTCCAACAAGACGGGGCTGTTCGTCACACAGTTAAATCAACAAAATAGTGGTTTTCTGATAAAGGTATTACAGTTTTGTCTTAACCTGTTAACAGTCCCGATCTGAATATCATTGAAACATTCTGGCATAAGATGAAATAACAATTAAGAAACAACATGCAAAGAACAATTGCAAAATTAAAGCAAGACTGGAAAAAATATGGAGTAGTTTTACACTTGAGTTTTGTAGAACTTTGGCAGAAACCATACCAGCAAGAATTCGAGCTGTTATTAAGGTAAAGAGCAATGTAACACCTTATTAAGATCTAAAAAGTTGATTTGTCTCAATATATAGTTGTCAATGATTTTAAGAGTCTTTTTATTGTCTAGCTAATCACAACAGTTCATGAAATAAGTAATTTATTTTCATTACTTGTAATTCGTTACACAGCAATAAAACTTTCATACTTCTGTTATGTAAACTTTATTAATCGCAGTAATCCTGTAATGTAATAACATAAACATCTTTAAACTGCTTGTCCCAATATTTAGTTGTTAGGCTCGTAATTAAACCAAGACAGAGATTCTGTTTGGTTATTTCTGTTAATTTCACTTTACTCTACACCACATATCAAAATAACTATTAACTACTATAAAAATCGATGGAATTTAGATAACTTTATTCTCTCAAGAGATTGGCGTGGTACAGGTTTGGATATTGCTTTCAATCAATTTTGGTTGATTATATACGTAATCAAATTTATTTTTGGCACCATGTTATAAAATGTAGGTCTAGAAAGTCTGAATGTTTGATGATAGGTTTTTATTTATTTGCAAACGTTTCGGTGATGTGGTTGCCACCCTACTCGGAAAGTTTTTTGTAAAAGATATTGTTTATTCCATTTTGATAAGTTTAAAAATGATTTTTAGTAAACTCACTACTACTTAAATTAAGTGCTCAACAGTGTAATTCTCTTTTCATACCATTAAACTTTACTTCTAATAAAATTTACTGCAGAACGGAAAGTTATTTGAATCAAAGTGAAAAAACGCTTGAACTATTTGAAGCGTAAGACTTGAATGAATTATTTATCGGTAGGTGGTATTCTTTGAAACAGTTACAATATATTTTGAGATTTTATCATCTAACACATGGGCTGAAAAGTCCCAGGCCTAACAAAGAAAACACGGTTTTTTTTTTGTTCAAAATTAGCTTTATTCATCAACGTAATTTCCATCAAGAACAACGCAATCATTTCAGCGCCGCTCTAACATTTCAATACCACTTTTGTAGAACGATTTATCTTTTGCCTCAAAATAGGACTCAGTTTCAGTGATAACCTCTTCATTCGAGCGAAATTTCTTACCGGCAAGCATTTTTTTTTAGGTCTGCGAACAGCCAGTAGTCGCTGGGAGCCAAATCTGGCGAATACGGTGGATGTGGGAGCAATTCGAAGTTCAATTCATGTAGTTTTGCCATTGTTTTGATTGACTTGTGACACGGTGCGTTGTCTTGATGAAACAAAATTTTTTTCTTTGCCATATGCGGTCGTTTCTTTGCAATCTCGGCCTTCAAACGCTCCTATAACGCTATATAATATTCACTGTTGATGGTATTTCCCTTCTCAAGATAGTCGATGAATATTACACAACGCACATCCCAAAATACCGAGGCCATAACCTTTGCAGCCGATTGTTGTGCTTTCGGTCGCTTTGGACGAGGTTCACCAGTTGCTGTCCACTCAGATGACGATCGTTTTGATTCCGGAGTGAAGTGATGGATCCATGTTTCATCCATTGTCACATATCGACGCAAAAATTTCGGTTTGTTACGTTTAAACATGGCCAAACACTGTTCAGAAACATCAACACGTTCTTGTTTTTGGTGAACAGTGAGCAAACGCGGCACCCACTTTGAGCAGAGCTTTCTCATAGTCAAATGCTCATGCAATATAAAGCCAACACGTTTTTTTGATATCTTTACGATGTCAGCTAACTCACGCAACTTCACTTTTCGATCATTCAAAACGATTTTGTGGATTTTTTTGATGTTTTCTAGTGTTACCGCCTCATTTGGACGTCCACTGCGTTCTGCATCATCGGTGTCTCTACGACCACGTTTGAAGTCAGCAAACCAACGTTTTATTGTTGTTTCTGATGGAGCGGAGTCCCCACAACACTTTTCAAGCCATTGCTTCGCTTGAACGGTATTTTTCCCCATCAAGAAGCAGTGTAAAATTAAAACACGAAATTGTTTTTGATCCATTGTTTTGAAAATAACAAAAGTAGCGTCACTCTTAACACAATAACTCACAAAATAATGAATAGAATATCATGAAATTTTAACAGCTGTCTTTTGAAGGTTAGTACTAACTGAAAAAGCGGTGAATGCAATAGAACTAGCGCCATCTATTTGTTAGGCCTGGGACATTTCAGCCCATGTGTTATACAGTAGGTATGTATCAGTTATCTATGCTGCAACAGCTAATAAATAAACAATTTATCTGTTTGTTTAGTTTGACTTAAAGTTAGTGGTTATTACAAGTTAACAGATAAGGTACCAACCATTACAAATTAACCACTGTCCATCGACTTAATTTAGTTTTAATATAAACACCTAATCAAACCAATCTGAAGCTTACAAAAAATTCATACAGTATAGAAATTATGATACTAGTCAATTGCAATTATTGTCCTTTGCAAATCCCGTCAATTGATTAGATTTTTTATGATTTATTATAATTTTTCGTTATCAGTAAAATTTGCCATAATTCTAACTGACATTAGAGTGAAGTGAGGTAACTGGATCTACCTTAATGCAAAATTTATGATTAACATTGAAAAAACACTTGACCGTTGAAATAACAATCAATTTTCGTCGATGAGGACTACTGTGTAGTACTCTAGCATTATCTTGTAGAGTTACACCTGATTCCATAAATCCTAGCTTCACAAAAGAATTTAGGAATTTGAACTTTTGTAGGTGCACTTACCTCAGGTTTGGAGCTAACTGCATAAGGCTGTCCTAAATTCCAGTTAACTTTATGTTAAATTATACAGGGGCAAGTGTCTTAAAGGTTAATATTTTGTTTTGTGTATTTAATAAGAAAAAATGGGATTACGAATTAATAATCTCTTAATGTGCTTATAGGTACTTCAAATAAAATACATGACTAGCTGTTACAGTACCTTAAATATTCTATCGCTGCTTTTAATTATTCTTTAAGACAGTCGTTTTTGCTGGTATATTGAATCATATTTCCTGGAAAAACGACAGCAAATGCTTTAAGGGGCTAAGTGCGCTTAGTAGATGTACTTTCCAATCACTCTATTTTATGATGAAAGCGCGCCTACCATAAAAAGTTATGCTAAAACATCTGTATTGGATAATATAATAGTACATAAATCAATACTGGAATATTTGCAGTAAACAAGAAAATACGTTATATATAGGTAGGTTTTTTACTATAAACACGTTTAGGATTAAAAGCTTTAGTGTACAGTTCTAGTTAAGAAATAATCGTCATCTGTACTAGAAGTTAGAGACTCTATAAATAACAATACGCTCCAGAAGACTAAAGTTAAACAATTAAAGGTGAATTTTGAGAAATAAACTTATTCCTAAATTAAAGAAAAATAGATGTAAACATTATATAATTGAGAAACCTCAAAACCTAAAAAAGGTTACTTTTAGGGTAGGTACCGAGTTTGTATACATTTCCCAAACTTTAGTGAGCTTTATTGGCTTTATAATACTTAAACCTTCCTCATTTCTCTTTGTAAACATGAATCAGTGGAAAAAGAATGCATGCAGCAACAAAACTAACGGCTATGCGCTTTGATTGGTTTATGAGTTAAAGGTAAGTAGATTTATAGTTTTGGTGAACTTGTACAGTCAGGATAGTCCTAAATGGGGCTATAACGACCTATATTCACATTTTTTTTTTGATTTTATAACGATAAATAAATACTTGAATGTGCATAGAAGTAAAATACATCTCTTTATTCTTATTAAAGCAGGCTAACGACACTGAGCATACATTCGTGGAAAGACTAGTTCAATTTTGAAGAGTATATCATGACCGATGAAGGTTCACGCCAAATGGGAAAAATTTCTATTTTTGATTTTTTTTTGAATATTTTTGCGCCAATAATTTGTGCATGTCTGAAAACCAAAAACAAGCTACTTTGACCATGCCATTTCTCTAAGTGCTCAAAACTGAAATTATTATTTTCATGAGGTTATAAAACACACAATATAAAAGACTATCACCAGATTAGACGCATGATATACAAAAAGAAGTAATTTTTCTGTCAAATTTTGAGAAAAAAATGAAATGTTAAGATTGAGTAGTTCTTATGCAATTTGGACATCTAAATTTAAGTTTTGATTACTCGGTTTTTATGGATAGTGTGATTCATCGTTAAGTATTGTATCATACTACATACATGCGGAACATAATATCAGCAGAACAATCCAAAATTAAGGATATTGTTTTTTTTAAATATTCCTTTATTAAATTGGAATTTTTAAAAGTGTAATAAAGAGAAATTGGAAATTATCGTAAAATATTTATTAATGAGAAGGTCGCCTTGTAAGCGAAAGAATTGAAAGTCAAAATAATACAGATAATTTCTTAAAACAAAGAATAATCATCTAACTATCCATAAAAGCTAAGTAGTTAAAACTACATGTCACATGTTCAAATTGCCCAGAAACTGCCAAATCTTAGCATTTCATTGTTTTCGAAATTTGATATCTCATTTAGTGATTGTTTTTTACATAGTTTTGAAATCTCATCAGAAACATTGATAACTTCAAAAATATAAAGGATTTTCAATTTTGGTATTTTCAAAAGACGCCATTTCCTGTTAAACAGAAAGCAACTTGGTAAGTCAAAGTACCTTAATTTTACTTTTCAGACATGCACAAACTGTTGGCAGCGAGAGAGAGGTTTTCAAAAACATCAAAATAGAAATTTCTCCTATTTGGTGCAAGCTTTTCGACGCTTACTGTAATTAGTGGGTTCACTCTTTAATAGGTGACAATGTACTTGCCTTAACTCACCCCACTTCATTCTATTTAAATCTACAACAAATGTTCATCGATTCAATTAAATACAAAAATTGTGTCAATAATATATATCAATATCATAAAATATAATCAACTTTATTGGAATTGAAAACTATTTATACTCTCGGGAATTGAAAAATACACAGTCGAGACTTCAGAGGTCGCACTAAGTAGCTTTGCTCGATAAAGCAGTACCCCAAATTTGAACTGTTCAAGTAGTGTCCATGACGGAGGTGGTAGTGTGGAAACTTAATTCTCAAAACTCCAAATTATTCAAATATACCGATATGCAAAATCTCGGTCTTTGTAAATCACAAACAAGCCATAATGTGAGGAATCGACCTATTAACTGTCGAAATTGCACCTATGGAAACCATTTTGTAGCTTCTAAGACATTTCCCCTTTTATTACCTATTTTAGAATACAAATAATGTATAAACTTGTTTATGGTAATTGGCTACATTTTGATGGTTTTTAATATACAGGATGATCAGAAATAGTGAATAAGCTTGTAATGTGTAGTTGTGGAAGCTTTCCTGAACGCAAAAAAATGTTTATAAAATTGTTCGTTAATTAATAAAAAGATGGTAGTGAAGCAAATTGGCAGGCAGCATACCAACGAAACTTCAAAAACTTAATCAGCAAAAAATCTCGAATCTGGTTAATTAGATAATGTTATTACAATTATCACATATTTTGATAAAAATTAGAGTAAACTTCAAGCATAAATAATTGAACAAAATTAAATATTTTTGTAGATGACGCACTTATCTTTATTCTTTTTAAATTTTTAAAAATCTATTAGAATATTGTCAAATAAAAAAAATTATAATTGTAACTATAACAGTTCATAACTATTGGATTTCATAATAGAGAATTTTTAACAATTGTTTTGTACTCAGAATCAATTCCGTAAAAACTACCATCCAGGGTATCCACTACTTTTTGATTTTGCTGTAGAACAACCAGACTATTTTGTCATGAATCTAATAAACGCCAAAGAAAGTATAAAACTAGTTAGTGGAGCTTCTTTGTTAATCAGAAATTGTTTTTTTCCAAATTATCCCAACAACCAAGTTTTAATGTAAATAACAAATAAATAGGTTGTTAATGACTGAAGTAATCCTGTGACATTGTCTAAATAGGTATTAAATTGTCAATTAATCAGAATTAAATTATCTAATCTGCAAAAGAAAAAATTTATCATTTTTTCAGTTTGCATAATGTTTCTAACAAACAGCTTTTCGTGTCCTAGAAAGATTGAAAAGCAATTACATTTGTGCATGAATTATAAAACAGTAATAAAATTATTAACACAAAAAACTAAGAAAGTAAAAAATTGGTTGAATTTGGAAACTAAGAGTAAATTGCATAATCAATAAGTTTATGGTACGTCGTATTTTGTAGAATCTATTATCAGAGCTGCTTATAGGTTTAAAAGTGTTCATTACGAAATATATTCCGTGTAAGATAAGAATTAATTTATGAATAAATTGAAAGAAATATTTCGTGATCAATTCAGTTTATTTGCGTTGCTTTTCGCCTTATATTCTACAGCGCTTTGAACATCTCTTTAACCCTATCACAATTTAAACAAAACTTCATCTGTCTCAAATATTAAACATTCAAGTATTATGTAAAATTTTCAAGCGGAATGCTTTAAAGCAAAAGAGCAAATATTTAATTTTACTCCTCCTTAAGTCAATGTTCTTTGCCGCAAAAACTGTTTTGATTTTCTTTTCAAAATGTAATATTCCTAAAACTTTGAACAAAGTATAAATGAAAGCTTAAATAATTTTCATGTATACCATTCAATCCCTAGCAAAAGGAGAACATCCAGTAAAAGTTTTAAAAGAGCATACGCGGAATAAACTTTGTTATTTAAACTTTCTGAAGAATATTTTGTGGAAGTAGATTTAAGGATACAACCTTTGCTGCCTTTGAGAAATCTTATAAGGATAATAGAAATATCGCAAACAAAGTCATTATGACAGAAATAGTAAAAACTAGAATTCCACGTTGTAGAAATGTTGTGAATATGAAATTTATGAATTCTTGGACGACATAAAGCCTTACAACTGACCTTCATGGTAGTTTAATTAAATACCATAAAAGTTTCCATAATTTAGTTTCAGATATAAATCTAATTCTATTAGAAATGATTGACTGCTACTACAAATTGTGGGGTGTCATAAATGAGCTTGTATACAGTGTTTCGAAATTACCTCAATAATCTAATCCGTACCAGCGTGTCTATAAAAAATGCAGATAAGAACAAAAAAGGAAAACATAAAACATTTTTATTGAAGCATTGTTGAGCTGATGAGAGTTACGCTTTTCAAGCTTGAAAAATAGTGAAAGCAATAAAACAACACTCTTCTTTGTAACTGAATCACGAACATTTATTTTTTTTGTATTCACAGTACATAAAAATAAAATCATGTTACTGCAAAGTAAATTGTTTATTTAAAAAGTCCAAGATTGAATGTGTTAGGAAAGGGAACAAATTTCCTTTTTGGTGCTAAAAAACGGTCTAGTACAATTTACAAGAACTGGCTCTAGGTCTTACACCGCCTTTTCCTTGTTTTTTATTCGAATTTGCACCTTCTAAGATTTTTTTTACAAGGTCAGGAAGAAAAGGTATAGTTACTGAGCAGAGACATTCTTTGATTTTTGGTGTTCCAGAACTTCTGGTTAGATTTAGTATGTATAGATCAAATAGTGCCACATTTATTTATTATTATTTTTTTTAATAATACAGAGACGTTTTAATAACTTCTTGTTTGCTTTTTTTTATGAATTTTACTAAAATCTCGATAAAGATATTTTGGTAAACTAAATATTCAACCTTCTTTTAAACGATCTGATCTAGAGAAAGTACTAAACATTATAAAAGGTTACTAATTGCTAGTTTTTTATATTTACAACACCATTTCATGAATAATTTACAAAGATACGCAATTTATACGAAATACATTTCTAAGAAAGCTTTTTAATGTCAACGACACATCTGACAAATATTATTTCATTTTAATTGACTGACAAAACAGGTAAGTTTATAGTTATAACTTACTGTCCTTTTAGTTATTAAATAAAACTTTCTATTTCAACAATAACTGACATATTGCCAAACATACGTAGTGTTAAAATTAATAGTAGTAGTAGTATTAACAAAACGAATGTATGTTACAAATGTTTACATAACAATTGTTTGTCAATACACTTTTTTATGAGATAAACTTGTCAGTCCGGTTTTTTGTACAGTATCTCTCACTTTTCATCTCCACGCTTACGCCTACATCTTGAACACAATAAATAGGAATAAAAAAGACTTAATAAACATGCAGAAATATGCTGTTTTGAGATTTAGAAAAATCCTTACTACGTTTTTATCATCTTTGTGTTTTTTATTCGAAGCAGCTAGTCGTGTACACTGTCGGTATTTGAAAGCACAAATATCTTTCATTTAAGAGCTTGTATCATTCAGTAATCAACAAAAAGATACAAAAGGTGAGTAGTTAAAAAGTGGGATATCCTGTGCGTAGTTAGTGTAATCTTCTTAGAGATTTCTAATCGTAGAGAATGAATCGATTTAAAATAAATGTCCTTAATTTTTGTATCAATCATTTTATGCGATTGTTATATTTAACAATATTTTTACATGTTCATGACTATCTCTTTTCAATATTCTAGTATTCCTTTCCTTCTTCCTCTTCACTTTCTTTTATTTTCTTCTGACAGTTTTTAGCCTTGAGAATTTAATGTTCTTTGTTTTACTATCTACTAAAAAGATTGTCGATTTCTATAGACCACCAACAATTTAGGTTATAAACGACTCCGATAAACCCAGAAATCTATTCGGAGGACGGTGAAGTGTAAATTTTGCATAATTCTGAAGAACGATACAAGATAAAACTTCCTAATTAGAGGAAAAAGAACATTATTTGCGTGTCTATGGCATGATTTCAATCGTATAGGGTTCTATTGCAAATCTCACAACCACTGGGATATGCTTGAAAATGAATTAAACAAAAGAAATTTTTTATAGATTACGCACTTCCTGCGGTAGCAAAAAAAACCTGAAACCTTGCCATGTGTTGACGATTTGGCAGACCAAAACTAAATCTCTTAAAAATTATTTGCTTCAAATCGCACCTTCGCACCTATTTAGAAGAGTAGTAGGAATATTGATAATTTCTGCTTTCAACTTAGTGCTTTATTAGCTACCTATTAAATTATCACGTGGTAACAAGAATCATTTTCTTATTAAAAATACGACATAGAATAGGGACTTTCTTTCTTTCTTCCAATATAACGATAGAAAAATGCGCATTTACCTTCCTGAAATGTATTTTAATTTCTGTTTCACTAATGCATTCAGGGAAATAAATTATGCATAGTGACAGTTTTATGATTGTTAGGTTCCTTTTAAAATTTCTTATTTAAACGAATAAGGTTTTACAAATGTGTTAATTTCTAATTTCTTAAAAAATGATATACAACTTCCCTAAATGCGTTGATTTTTAGGAGACTAGGGGTTTAAAAGTCATTTTTATATTTTTACGTAAAAGTACATTTGAAGTTAAACCTATTGAATCATGCACTACTTAACAAATGCAATATACTATAATACCCTAGTTATTAAGTAATTATGTTTTGGTAATTGTATGTCCTGTCCGCCTGCCCGTCCCATAGCGCCAACATCATTCGACAGATTTCGATGATCTTTATGTCCTGAGGTTGTACAAAACACCTATGGTTTTCGTCCAGCGTAGTTCCTTAAGAGACTTTATTCATTAAAAAATTGAACATAACTTCAACACCAGTCAAACGTTCTACCGCACCGACATCGACATGAAATTCTGGTCACTGGTAATGGACGATGAAAGACTTTTCAATTTTTGTTTTTTCCTAACATCTTTTGGATCTCACCTCTCGGAGCCTGATGAATGTACTGACATGGAAGTTTGGTCGTTGGTAGTTAACGATTAAAGACTTTTCAATGGTTCAATTTTTGGCAATCCTAACATCTTTTGAGTCTCAGGGCCTGGTGATAATATAAACATGAAAATTTGTCGTTGGTAGTTAGCTAGCTTTATTGAGAGGCAGAAGGTGAGACGGAAATGTCAGCTGGTTTATGTTGGTGCTTGTCTCATTGGATCCGTCAGATAATGCTCGCTGTACTCTTTTTTAAATTCTTTTACATTTTTGGGCTTTGTAACATATTTATTTACTAAATTTGTCAATTTTGTAACGTTTCCTTAGCGGTATAAGTGACCAATGGGGCACGAGTTTTAATGAATTTAATTATTTTTTATCCAATTACTCTTACCTTCAACTTTTCTAAGGAAATTCCTGTTCTTGGCTAAACAGAAGTCTCCATGTTTACAAACCAAACCTTTTTGTCATAATTTATCTTTAGGAATGCTAGCGCACAATCTTCTTCTTTGCAGAAGTTGCAACTTTTATCTCTCTTATAAATCTAATGCATCACTTATATCACACCCTTAGTATAGGTACTATTTGACAAGTATTCCCTTTATAAATAAATGCCTTTATTTTTTTGATAAACTTCATTTCTTTTTTTCCCCACTATAAATGATGCATATAACCATTTTCATCAAATAGCTTTACATTATTTTAACATGTGTTTTCCTGTAGTGAAAACTTTAAAAATGGATTGTAAGAAATCATGAATCAATCACGATGTAAAGGTTTCACGTTCAAAACTAAAAGATTTCTATACTTTGAAACTGCAGTGTCCTGCATCGATATCTGTCAATGATGTTGCGAAAAAGAATTATATTTTACTGATTAAATATGTAAAAAGACAATACTACCAATATAAAATTAACAATTCTAGCAATTCTGAAAAGGCTGCTTGGAATACAATAATTAAATTACCAACAAAACTAAGAGTTTAGTAAATGTAAACTTAAATATTAATGACAAACTGGATGATGACCCTAGTATTATTGCAAATACCTTTAATCAGTGTTTGCATGCCTTGAAGTAGTCAGAGAAATTTCTACAAATTGTCAAGAAAAAAATAGTAATCATTACGGGATTCTTTCATAGTTCTTGCATCATTTACACAAATAGAGTTAGTCACAGGTCTTACACAGAATCCAAAATACAAATCGTCATCTGGTCCTGACGAAATAGCCTTATTCCTTCTTAAAGAATCTTTAACTGAATTAAGCCATCTTTTAACTTATCTAATAAATTTATCTTTCTTAAATGGTGCTTTTCCATGTTTACTTAAACGTATTTAGTAAGGTAATACCCACATTGGTAAACAAGCTTTCCTTATATGGCATGCGAGATGTGGCCCTAAGCTGAATTTCATAATTCATTGTTAAACGCCTTTAATATGTTAGTAACAGATATTCTAATGAAAAATGATTTGTTTTGTGAATTCAAATGAAATCGAAATGAACCTTGGAGTGCCCAAAGGTTCGGTCTTAGGTCTCATCCTTTTGCTATTATATATCAATGAAATTAATACTTTAACTAACTTTACACATTTTAAATTAATTTAAATTAATTAGGTCCGTACTTAAAAATATGGACTTGAAAATGATATCTAAGCAAAAAATAATAACATCTTCTTCTTTTTAATAAAGTGTTATAAGAAAGTGTTTGTTGTTTTTCATTATGTTAAAAAATAAACTCAGAAAAGAATAAAAACAAAATTGCAATTTTTCGTTTTTTTTTCGAATATTTTCGGAATTGTACGGAATATTTTTATTTTTTAAACGGCATAATACTAGTCGCTTAATTGTGCTATTTTTTTTCTTATTTAACCGTGTCTATATTTCTTGTGGTTTCCAAAATTCCTGTAGTGGCTCTCCTTATCTTGGACACATTGTATACTTTGTCTATGTTTAATGTTTTACTTGTATTATTGCATGATTGGCTATTGCTATACGATTTCTAATCGTTTTGCAGGAAAATAAATATTCTTTTCAATCTTTGTCTATGATTTCATTTCATTTTCTGCAACTTGTAAGTTTCTTTTTAGTATTCCGAAAATTGTGTTATAATTTCTAGCAACAAAATAGGTTAATATGTTACTAATTATAATTATTTTTTCTTTAATTTTTACGTCCTTTCTGATTTTCATTTTGGTTCTTTGAGATTCCACTGATTTAGTTCAATTATTTTTGAAATATTCATGCATAATATATCCCAGTATTCATTATTTCCTTTTTTTTTAATACTCACCTATTTTCTCTCACTTTATTCCTTGTTCTTATGGCATTGTAAAGTCTCATTTTAATCCCGCTACTATGGAAAGCAGAGGTTAAATTTCTTTAATCCTGCTTTTTGATAAAAACAAGCGGTATAGTATAAACATGCGTTACCAAATCAATAGTTATTATTTTTAATTAACTATTTTTTGTTCCCCTTAGGAATATTAAAGTACAGGCCGTGCGTTACATCTTGGCGAGCATTCGCACATTAATAACATTGTTTTAAGCAAATTAAAACAAAAAATGCTTTAAATAGTGAAAACAAAGGACTAATTAACTATATTATGTGATGTGCACCGACGTCTTTTTAAAAAATCGGAAAAGAGCCTGTGGTAGGATATACGATATGCAGCGCAGTTTATTTATTTGCCAAAGTATAGCGCGCCTGTACTCTACTTCGTCTCATGCTTTAGACATCTCTTCAGGTGATAAAAAACATTTTAGTCTCTAATATAATATGCTAGATTTTACCTGTGATTAACTGATCTTAGTAATTTGACATACTTGATTATGCATTTCTGCTTGCGATAATTTCTTATACACGGTGTCCTGTAAATAGACCAAAACACAAGTATATCCTGATTCCTTAATGAAACCTAAGCCAAAGTAATTATAACAGGACTTCTTTTTTAATTTATAACAGTTTTATTTTAAATATGTACCCCAGATAATCTTAAATATACAACATGCTATTACCTACTTTGTAGCTGAGTATCAACATATTCCATATTACTTTGAAATTAATTAATTTGTTTGTTCTAAACATCAGTATTATAAATATAAGTAAATTACTCCGAACTTAGGTAAAGACCATTAAAAGTTATTTGAACTTTAAAAGTTGCATGTAAGAAATATTTTTCGTTAAAAATACTATCGACTCAACATCCAAGCAAGTATAAAACTTTTCCTCGAGTATAAAATAAAAGTTATTTCTTTTCGTTATTACAAATTTGCGGGATTGATGTATTGTCAAACACTTCAAGTATTTATTTTCCGTTTAGCTACGGAAATTAAAAGCATTTCAGTGTTGGCAAAGCAACTAAACTTGACCTAAATTTCCGTTTTTTACTGTATCGTTTAAGCTTAAAGAGTAATTCTAAAATTGTTACTACCTACCTACTAACTTAATAATAAGCATTAGCTAATCAGTTACATCTTGCTTCGGTAACCTTTTCAACAAAGCACTAGCGTTCAAATTTACGCTATGTTAGATTATACAAAATAAAATGTGATCAAATAATTTAATTATGATTAATTTCCATAAAGTAAGTATCAAATACAACTGTTCTGAGTTTATTTCAACTACCTAACAACCTTTAATTAACGTTGTATAATAGATTTCACATTTTTTGTACTAGCTCATCGCTGTCGCTGTCAATTGTATAAATTACCAAGGTTGTACTGCCAATTATCTGTCTCTCTAAATAAATTTTGACAGGTTATATGTAGGTACGCACGTGCCTCATTTACTTTGTACTGCTGTCATTGTTATCTTCAAATTGCTTTGTGAAACTAAGTTAATAATTAATTTTATTTCTTATTATACTCAGTACCTAACCCACTTTTTATACAACGAGAAAATCGTATAATTATATTGCGTAGATTTATTTCGTTTCTTGTCGTATATGCAGGTAACATGACGAAGGGACGGACAGCAAAAATTTATTTTACTTGGGGCCGTATAATATTAAAATACTCGCGTTTCACCATGTAAGGGAAAAACTTTGTTTAACAATCCCGTCAGGTACTAAGGTTTGCAAAAATTTATAACGATGTGACTAGAAAAGTTATGATTGTATGCCTCTTGTACATTGTGAAATTCTAGTGTATCCATATAAAATATTTGGTAAACTTACACAATGCTTACATAAAAATAAAAACTTCATAGTTATTTTATAATATTTAAATTAAAAATGCATCGCGTTTATTTTTGCTTAGAATCAGGAAGGTATAAAAATACAAAAGAGCTGACTGGTAGAACAAAATAAGCGATGGACAAAGTTCAAAACAATTAATAGAAAAGATATGTAGATGCAAAAAGTCAGCATTAGAGAGCAAAAACTAGGCAGATATAAATAGGAAGCAGAAGAGAATGCCACCAAGAACGAAAGAAAAAGATCTTACAAGTAATTTAGAGAGTAACAACGCATATACAGAACTAATGTCAAATATAGGTGGCGTGAAGGAGTTCTGGAAAAAGTATATCTACAATTCATTACACAAAAACACAGAATTAATGGAACAGCTAGAGATAAGCAAAGACAAAGTGAACCGCGTTAGAAAATGTACAACTGTAAATGCTCTAGGCCAACAATATAATTTGAGCGTGGGAAAAATGTATTAGTAACTAGAAAAAATGCTGGAAACTCAATAAACTGATTCTGATGATTCAGTAGAAAACAAGTTAACTTTAACTATTAATCGTGACCAAGTGGCAGTAGGACAGATTCTAATCAAAAGAGGCACTTATTGAGGCGATGTCCTTTGTGGTTTTGCCTTGAGTTAAACCTCTTGAGTGGATTAATGAACAATTGTGGTATAGGATATCAGCTAAAAGTACAAGAAGATATCATCATAATGCACTTGTTATGCTTACATGGAGCAGCGTTTTCTTAGAATATCAGAATAAATTTTGCCTATTTAAGACGCACCGTTGTTAACATGAAACAAGAGAAAATTAAAAACAAACACGAAAACTTAAAAATACTTAGAAAAGAGCGAATTAGTAGATACATATATGTAACTACCATGAAGCAGAAAAAATATCACCAGGTTTAGTAAATTATCACTAGCCAATTGAATGGTAAGATTTGTGCATAACTATTAATAACTGTTGCACTGCAGTACTAACCTATTCATTAGGAAGACTGTAGAAATAAACAATTTTCAGGGCAAAACTGTACATAGCCTGAGAAAATACTTTCATCAAGTACAGGAAACCTCACAGATGCATAAAATGTCCATAAAAGCTGATAACAGCTATAGCAGTCCAAGAGTCTGAGGAATTATGATTTACCCGTCGAGTCCGTACCCTAAAGAGTTGACACTTAGGAATCTAAGAAATTTCGCGGCATGTACTTTAACATAATAGAGAATTCAGATAAAGAATTGTCCTGTAACTGTCCCTCTGGTATCTCTACCCTAAAACAGGGAGATTATCAATGAATTACAACACCAGATAACTTCCACAGGAAACTATTAAGCGTATATTCAAAATAGAACACCTGGATAATAAATGCAGAATTCAACAGCGGCATTTAAAAAAAATTACAGCAAAGGTTATCTAACACTGGCAAGTACGGAGAGAAGCAGAATGTAAAGGGCGAGGTATTACAACAAAATCTAGCACATGAGCATGATTTAGTACAGGATATACAACTATATTATAGGTAATAATCCATGAGACACTTAACCCCTGACTAACGTTTAGTGAAGTTACAGTGAATCTCCTAACACCCCTTAGCCGTTAGTATTTGTCCCTTTGCTCTCAAAAGGCGTACTTGGTCACCACTTGTACAAAAAGTTTAAATATATGTTTAACCGATTAGTGCTACACCGTAATTAATAAACTAAAGATAACTAACAGTACTTATCTACCACAAGAATAAATAGACCGTAAAACATCATATACAATAGTAATATCCAGTTTACTACACACAAACTACTACAATTGTTCCCTAACAAATTCACAAACTTAGTCTTACCCGCACTAATGCCAAAAAAATCTGTCTTTATAATTTCAGTATAGTTATATCAAAAGCAGGTGGAATTTCTACCGCATTTGATATCCACTATGCAAAAGGCTGTAGTATTTCAAATTTCCCTTGCAGTTGTTAGGGGAGTTTAGATATGATCTGATGCACTTCATTTAAAACTAGAATATCAAGAAAGGTACCAATTTCATAAAAACTGTTTAATGTGCTGTACAACAACACTTAGATTGAAATTGAAGGCAGATAAATAAAAGTGGCCAGTTTAAGATACAAACGGAGATAATCCCTCACGTTTCAAAAATTTCAACTGTATCAATCCTCCCATACTATGGGAGACTTGATAGTATGGGAGGATTGATACAGTAGGTGAGAGCTTTGATTCATGATAGAAAAAAGTATTAATTTCTCTTGATATATTTATTAAAAATTAAAAAGTATAAAAATCCTAATTACTGCTAAAGGATTTATCGGAGATGTACTGGAAAAACATCTTTAATAGGCACCTGATATTGGTCAGGAACGCCAGGGTAAAAAAATGATGTCGATAAGCAACTTTTTTAACTTTTATAAAGTTTATCAAATATTCCCCATCTCCAATAACTTCCAAAACTGCTCCCACCCACCAAACATGAGAAATGTGTCACGCCTTCTCTTTTATGTAATATTAGTATCAAAACGTAGAAATGTACGAAATACATGTGAGCTATACTGAGAGCATTATTTCTATATTAAATGATAGCTAAAACTTCACTTTATCTTGCACATATACCATAGACTAGTCAATAATAACTCATGTTTAATAAAATTCTTACACTTACCTTTCTAAAATGTACAAAAAGTTTACAAAAAACAAATTTTTAGCGACAAAGTTTTAACTGCACTGCGAGCACAACCTAGTATGAAATGTGTTGAGTGCATGATAACATCCCCTTCTTATGTCAAACGTTAACACATTTTATGCGTCAAAATTAAAAGTGTATCAATCCTTCCAGTGTATCAAACCTCCTTAGTCTTCCCTACGTGAATTTCTCAAAATAGATTGACCTGAACGGCTTCTCCGTACTGTAAACAAAATAAGTACACCCGGTTTGACTTGCTGACAATATACCAAAGAGATAGAAACCCTTGCCCATGTTCTGGAATTTTGCTCGCGCGAAGACGTCGCCACACTATTTAGAAATAACAATTAGCGATGTTATTAGAGCCAAGGGCTGCAAAGTATCTGTAGAAGTGCACGATGCCTTAAATGATGGTAGCAATAGGAGGATAGATATTATTGTATATAAGACGTGTTACACTTAAAATTGCACAAATATATAGACGCTGTTTTTGTAAAGATGCGTTGATCAGGAGTTTTGTTTTTTTTTTTCACTGAATCCATTTTGTCTAGTTTTTCGCACATATTATCTTTTAGTTATTACTGTAAAAAAACTTTGCAAGTTTGTACATGATAATTATTCCACATCTAAAACAGTTAAAAGAAAAAGCTACAGTGACATACTCAGTTACTGAAAATGTTATAATAAGATTTTTGGAACATAAAGGTCTGATTAAAGTGCTAAAGAGTAGTGAAAAGTACCTGTGATGTTTCCTTGCGAAAATTGAGTAAAAATATGTTTTAGGTTTTTCTAAGTACAATAAGATGGCAAGACAAACAAATAAATAGTGGGATATCAGAAAGCAACAAAGCTAAAAGCTGTATCAGTACACCTTAAACAATCACAAGTTATGCATTGCCCAAAGCAATAAGACTTGCATAAAACACATTAGTAAACACGCGATATTTTCCAAAAAATACAAATAGTACAAGCGTTTGTTAATGAGTTTTCAAAAACGCCCTGCGTGCCACACGTGACAAACTAACAGTGTGATAACGCCTGAAAGAAAGATTTACTTTGAGAAAAATAACTTTCTTTCACATAACCTGTTATTGTTCTAGCAGGACTATGAGATTCAACAAAAACATTTAAGTCGGTCTTGTACCCAAAAACATAAATTGATTGATCTGCTTTAATTATGAATAATTGAATAATAGTAATAATGAATACTGCTAGTATGAGAATATTGCCGTGTAGATAAAAATCATGAAAATTCCTACTGAACATTATTTTGATTTACCAAAGTAGCATTGGTACGCTTGTGCAAAGCACTAATGAACAAATTACAATTAAACATGCAATTATTTTAAACAAAGAAGTTAGCCTCTTAATTAAATTTTTCAGCACTGCAGTAATTAAACGTATAAAGAAAACTTTAGTTTTAGAAATGCTACTTCCGGATAATTGATCGCACTATAAGATTCAAAAAAATACTATCACAACCACAAGAAGTGAATTTAGAAAATAAAAATATTTATAATGCTACAGTGCCATATTAATTAGGAGAATACAATTAAGACAAAAATAAAATTTTTGGCTTAACATTTGATGCAAGGGGTACAATACCTAAATTTGTAGTAGACTTTTAGAACTTATTCAAACTTATGTTAAAATTTATTAGTGGTAATACTGTAAAAGACTCCATACAGTTATTAAGAAATCGTTGTTATTAGTTCATAGTTACTTTACCTACTTATTTTTCCAGTTTACTGTTTAACTAACCTAAGTCTTATAACTAGTCGTCAAGTTTATTTATTTAATTTAATTTATTTTAGTTGAGATATAATGTAATATGTTCTGCTTTATCTTTTGGCAGTTTAAAAATAAACCAAGTAAATATTTCTTACTGAATAAATAAATTTAAAAAAAAAAGCATTAATAGCCAATACATTTAAGGCTTTTAAGGAGAGGTATTAGGCAACCACGGTTGCGCGGGTATTTTTAAGAATGTTTCCAACGGCATTTCGCGTATTAAACAAAAAGTCTTGAAGCTTCTCGATCCTGGATATGTTAGTTGTTTGTATTTTGGGTGCATTTATAGAATAATATGCAAGAAAAATGATTTAATTTGCATTTTATAAAATCTGATAGTTTCCTGTTAACGGCATGAAAAACCGGCAAACGAATGCTTTAACTAAATTAAAACTTCTATAAAAGCATATATTATAGGCTTATATTTTAGTATCTGAAGACTAAATTCGTTAGACTACAACCATATCAAAAAAAAAAGCTGCTGAAATCATTGAAGCTGATACCTTACTGATCTGCTGGTTTGCATTCTATAAGTTAGGCAACACCTTACACCCTTACTACCTGTGAAAGTCGTAAATTAAAAATCTTCGAGTTGTCATAACTACAATAGGATTACAACAGACAACAGGATTAGTTCGGTAGGGGACAAAAAGTGTTAGAAATCGCAGTATATTGCTTTTAGCTATTCATTCTACAAATAAAAATAAAAACAGTCGAATGTAATTCAATGAGACAATTTAACGACTTCAGAATAAGAGCAATTTAATAATAATAATAATAATAATAATTGTAATAGCAATAATAGTAATAATAATAGTAATATATTTAAACGTAAGTACAACGTTACAATGTTTTACAAGGAAAACCTAATTGTCGTTTGTGTTTATAATCTTTTATATAAGAAAGATGTAATTATCACAAATAAAAAAATTATTATTAGTAATTAGTAGTATATATAACAAAAGTTAACATTTGCGTAGTGAATTTTGATTTTCTCTCACATTATACTATAGCTTTCAAACCAATCTTTAAATGTTTTTTATTCATTGTCGTCAGTCGTTTTACCACTCAAATAAAAAATTTTAAAAAATTACTTTTTTTATACTGCGACCATCAGAAACAGATAAATTTATAAACAATGTTTGTCGAATTTACAAGCAAGTTTTTTCTTATTTATTTTTTATTATAAGTTTAATTCTTGGTTTACAAATTTGCTTTATGCAGGGTGTATTGTTTCAGATTCTCCTTGAAAAATTGGGCAAAATAATGTTATAAAAATGTTCGTCTTAAACGCATATTTTTCGAAATAAACTTCATTTAAAATTTTTAATACTTGCAACGCTGCATGTAAATTGTAAGTAGAGCAAGAATAGGTCATAACTTAAGTTTATTCACGTTGTTACCTTAGTAACATTTTTGCAGGTCGTTATTATTCATGTTTCTAGGTAAATTATGCACATTAAGAATTCGTATAGTTTTCAAATACAGTAATTTGAAACAATTCTAATCACAAGATATTAGGTATGTAAAAGCACTTAATGCAAAAGATGTTCAAAATGAGCTCCTCCAACCTCTCGACATTTTATGGCTCGGCGAATGATACCCCCTTCCAAATTTTCAAGCATATTTTGGTTTCTTATCAAGGTAACTGCATGGTTGATCCGTTCAATTAGTTCGTCTTCGGTTGCTAAAGGCACGTCTTCCAGAAGGTCCGGTAAATGGTCGGTAAGAAAGTTAATATATAGTTATTTGCATTTAAACGATGTGGCAAAATCCGTTGTACTATCAACATGTTACCCACTTTGAATGGGTTCATTTTCAAATATACGTTTAATATTTCTTCTTCTACTTGCGGCAGTAGTACACCACGACCACGGCCTCCATCTACCTCATGAAGGGTACTGATCTACCTGTTTCTTGTAATCGTCGGTTTAGTCGCTGGATAAGGTTGGCATTAGGATGTCTTCTGTTCGGGTACCTTTCTGCATACAAAGCTTGAGCTGCATGAAAATTGCCAGGACAATCTCCTAATATAGGTACATATCCACGTATTCATTGAATGTATAATCCATGCTTTCAATTAAACGATTAAATATCACTGGCAAACCTTAACAAAACACGAAAAAAGATTGTCAATGACAACTTAAGCAACTTGCACAGCTTAGCCCAAAATGACGTTTCTGACATTCAAAGTCACCCAATAAAAATAATGTAGATGCACCAAATGCTCAGCGACCGTCTAATTAAACAATACAGTATTGCAATATTTTCTACAAACAAGCAAATCAAAGCAATTGCATTATGTAGAAGCCATTTTAAAGAAAATTGCTGGTAAATAGGAGAAAAATATGATTTATGTATGTTTTCTGGTATCTAAACTAAGGGTGGTTACGTTTATTTAATAATTTTGGGCAGTCATAAGCAAATTATATATAAATTTACGACTCTTAATATTTCCACGACCGAAGAGTTAATAACAAATTGGTACTAGAATTTCTTGCATAGTTTTTAATGCAGAATCGAGTAGCGCTGATATTCTCTACCTGAGATAATACACTCTGTATATACTTTTAGCGCTCTAATGATCATTTTAAATTAGTATGGTTGAAACATGCATATACGGGTGTTTTAGGTCATTCGGAACATAGGAATTTTAACATGGGAAAAAATCGTTATGATCAAAGTTTGCTTATGCCTATGTAAAATGACAATTCAGAAAAAACAAATGCTTCATAATTTTTAATAAACGTCATTATTAGACATTTATTATAAAGCTATTGTTATGTTTTCTGAAATGTCATTTTACATTATTTCTAATGGCTGTAATTGGCATAAACAGACTCTGATCCAACAGGTTTTTTCCACGTTAAAATTTGTATGTTCTTAGTAGCCTAAAACACCCTGTATGTATATGTAGGAGAGAAGAAAATCAAACATCAAATTGGATAAAACTTCTACAAGCTTTTTATTAATTTACTTGTATCACTGCCCCAGTTGTTGGGGTATAATAGAATTCATAATATTCAATCATAGTTATTGCATATAGATTTGTCGAAGTTGCATTTCTAGGCTTTGCCGAGGATCAATGAGTTTTGGAAGTAGTGTATTGGTGTAGAATGCCCTCAGTTTGACTTTCATGCCTCTTCAGAAGTTTTAATCTTTGGAATACAGAAGATAGCTAAAACGTTTACAATAAATATAAAACATTATTTTACCTTGTTATACATTCGACAAAAATTTCGGCTTGGGTTGCAACAACAAAATAGCACAAAACCCTTTCTGTAATATCGAGAAGGCCTTGCACTTGATAGTAATAACTATGCGTCTTTTTAAGAGACATGGTTTGTCAGTTGTCATCGAGTTCACAAAAATCTATTAATTTGGCTTTACAAACCTCGATTGATAAACAATTACCACTTTTGATCGATGTTTTAATTTCAGTGACTGCATCATCACCAATACGGCCGTCCGGGGAGCAATCTAGGACTTGGGATCTATAACGAGCCCAGATTTTTTTACTTGAAGGCCGCATGAAGTTTCGAGTTGCTTTATAATATTCTTTTCTTTTTCCAACCCAAATCTTGTTGCATTATTTCCCTTGAAAGAGTTATATAGCAGATTAGCAACTGTTTTAGCCGTGGACGTAGTTTTACGAAATTTGCAAATCTTCCCAAAATTAGACGCCGTTAGACATTTGCGTCTTTCGGAAATCCACTTGTTATTTGACTATAGAACAGTGGCTTCACAAATAGCTTTTCTATTCTATTCTAGAAAATGGAAAATAAAAAGCAACGACGTGTACAAATGCAGTAAATATTTTATTTTCTACAAAAACCCTATGAACACTGCTCTAAAATAATTAGGGAAGTAAATACTTGAACATTAATACAATTTACTATTGAAATCCCTATGGTGCGCGAATCAATTCTATACCCTGTATTATTTACGTTACGTAATAATAATAATATAATTCTGAATATTATAGCAAGTCTACTAAATTAATTTACAAGTGAATTCAAATTAACTGTTTTACCTCAAAAAAAATTACTTTGGGCCAATAGTTCTTGAACAATGGTAAAACCTTTTCGTTCTTGTAAAAATATATTTGTCATATACCTGGATATACCTGTTTGGGTGTAAAAGTAACACATTTTTGAACAAAAGAGGGATTATAGTGACAAGATAAGTAAACACGGAGGCCTAAAGTCGGCTGCAAAATTATCTTGTCTTATATGTATACCTCGTTAGATATTGCTACGACGACAGAGATGCTACGAGTACGACGTATACTATGCTCTATTCTAAAATTCCGATGTTTTCGAGCTCTTCTTAGCAGCCTTAAGAACGATAGACAACAAATGGAAAATGGTCGTGTGAAGCTGTGGTAGTTGTTTCCACTTATCCATAAAATACAATAAAGTATTTAAAAACAAAACACGACATAACAACAAGAGTAATCATTAGATATTCTTTTTACCTGTTCATAGCTGTACCATACGCTCCAGCCCATGCTTAATACGGTGAATTGGTTTTAGGTATACTTTTACTACACTCTTGCAGATTTACCTGTATTTACTTCAATGTGTAACAGGAATTTAATGAGGTATTTATTGCAGCTTAGAAAGTTTGTGTAAAATATCCTGATATTTACTATACTTACTTTTTTGCTTTAAAGGTTTGCTGATTACATTTTTTGTTAATCAGTTTCATTATTATTTAGTTTCTCTGAAATATACTCTACTGATATTTTCTCATATAACAGAATTGATATGTACTGTTGGGAGATAGTAATTAATTTAGGGCCCTAACAAAAAAGTCAACCTCTCTTCTATAAACCTGAATTTGCAGATCAAAACAGAGAAAACCTAACTTTAAATGCATGTACAAACAAAGGAGCTTAGAAAATCTATACTGTTTAACCTCCAATTAGGACCAATTAATTTCAGATTGAGAACAAGCACTTCCAAATTGCAATTAATTGCAGATCAACTTTGAGTTGAAACCATTCAACTTTAAATTGAGCTCAATCAACTTTAAATTATTCCAATCAACTTTAAATCGAGTTCAGATGAGTATCAATTTGAAGTTAGTTAGATCAATTCAAATTTGATTGGTGCCAATCAATACAATGGTATTGGGTAGTGAGAGTATGGTGGTGGAGATTATATGGTGTAGCTTCTTCGTCATTATATACAATCCAGTTTGTAACCAAATTCAGTTTAGAAATAAATTCAACATGTAAAGAAGATTATATATATGTAATATGCTCATTTTATCTTGCCTCATCTTTCATTCTGTTTGATTTAAATATCGGCATACCTTTATTTTATTATTCTTATTTTTCTTTTGTTTGAATTTACATTAGAATTGACAATAACTATGATTTTTGTTCATTAGAGATATATATATATTATACTACTTTATTTTTAGTGTTTAGATTGTAAGGACAGACAAGATAAAATGGGCATGGTGTATGTACTATTAGCATGTAATGTTTTATCTGACCTTTTTTAAAAACCTTCGTGCAAGTATCATAAGATTACCCTCACATATCCATTTAACTTTCCTACCAAAGTATGTAAGGTATGACCATTTTTAAATTGTTTTTTACTAAACTGTATGCATACGAAAAGATAAAAATCTTGAATTCCATTTTAATCTTTGACCTAAATTTTACAGCTGATAGTTAATTTTAAATACTATTCGCACGCATTCTTTTAACTAATGGGTTATTTGAATGCAACATTCCACTTCTAACATATATTTAATCCCTTTTAATATTTATTTTTATTTATTGCTTTCTAGTAACCATCCATGGCTCAGAATATTTCAAGGGTTTCTTCATCCAAGCTAGAGATGTGGCATCTGACGGTTGGTTGGGAGAATGGATAGAAACACCTAACACCAAAAAACATCCAGAATGTAGCGCCATCACCCATGCAGATCCAGAAGAAAAACAGCAAGCCACCCTCATTTGGCAAGCTCCCAAAAATACTCCCGGTGGGCAGGTCTATTTCACGTAAGTATTTATTGGAAATTGTTTTTAAAACTATCCAATAATTTGTGATCTTTGCAGGGGGACTGTTCTTAAGGAGTACAGCAAATTCTGGTCAAACATTGTAGCCGATGTGGCTCAATAAAATAAACACATTTATTTTAAGAATGAAACATAATTTATAAATAACGTATTGTTTTAAGGAGTAAATAATTTTTTATACATTAAGTGTTTTATTTATGCATTTATCATTAGCAGCAGTGGAAAATAAAAGCGTTCAATATATATAATATACTAACTAAAAGAGAGTTACAGAGAGCTGTAGATATAAAATGCATATTTCTGTTTAGCATTATACAATATTGCTTTTCCTGGCGTTTTCTTCATTTTCTCTAAAAAGGAAAGCAAACGTTACAGTCTGGAACAGCTAGTTAAATTGAGTAAAAGTAGATGGAGCCACAAAACGAAAATATATGTAGACTATCGATGCAGCGTCCTAAACGTCGCGACGCCGCACTCTAAATTCGACTGTTGCCCTGTGAGCATCGTTTTATCCCTTGTATCAAAAGCGCGGCGTGTTTATCAACATATTTCGTGCTTTCTCGGTAAGTTATTTTCTTTTTTAATTATTACATAATTTATTTTTCAATTTGTCAAGGGACAATATTTTATATTGTTAATTTGTAAATAGACATGTAAAAATTTTTTGTTATAATTTCTGCTTAAATTTCATTCAATTAAACTAATAAAAAATAGAACAATGCTCATTTCAGAAAATTACAAAAATAAGGTAGAAATAGAGAAATGATATTTTTCTTAATAAACTAAGTTCAAACACTTTTTTAACGAATGATAACACCATAAATTTTTGGTTTATTAAGAATCAATACTTTAATACAAGCTTAGAGTATTATAATGATTTATGTAGATCCTAAAATTAATAACACCATTAATATTTTCCTTTTTGGTAAAAACCAAGGGCTGCGTTGCACGTAATAATTCAACGCATAACAAATGTAGGTCATTTCGATATTTCAACTTTAAAGTAACAACAAAGCGACATATAAATCATGAATATTAATAATAGTTCATTCATACATATATTTAAGCGTTCCATTGTAAATTTTTGTTGTTGTTGAAATGTACAATATTCATCCCCCGTATAAATAATATCCGGACAATTCCTTTATTTTCGCTACCTTGCCAATTTCAGCTTGTACAGTTGAAAATCTGATTTCCATTAGAGACATAAAGAAGAGCGTTGCTCTTTAATTTTTAACGTCTAAAATTGAGTGAATTTTAGGAGGGACGAAAATAAAGTTAATCTGTGTGATTTAACTACGTTTTAAATAAATTATTGTCACTGTGGTGGTGGTAGTGGTGGTGGTGGTTGCCCTTTTTGTTAGTTTTCAGTGAAATTCTTTGTTTTATAAATTATACAGTTAGTTATTTTTTGTCGAAATCTGAATTCAGAATTGTAATGTTTACCTAAACTTTATTGTAGGGAACATGCTTAACTTGTTTATTTACGTTTTAAATCCTCCTGCAACCTTTCACATTTGCTATGATTTTCCAAGTATTTCTCTGACTATTTACAACCGCAACCAAATTAACTAAGTAATTGAAAATGATAGGAAGTTTCTAAAGTTAAATTTGATGTGGATATTAAAATTAGTTTATACGTTTTGTTTGAATTGAAATAGATAATGTAAACAGAGAATTCACGTTTTTTTTTTAATTTTACTCATTTCAATTTTGAAAGCTGGATACATTATTTATTCATCGAACATCAATATACTCTTTAATAAATGCCACATTTAGATCAATTAACTAAACAAGCAAAAATTCGCATGTAAAACCGGTTTTTCTCCTATTTTAACTGAATTGAAAACAAAGATTTCAGTAAGTGTTAAAATGGAAAGCACAATATGCATAAATATTAATCAGTTTTTATATTATACGGTCGTTAGTGCTCTTGCACTTTAATTATTGTTGATTCAATTAACTAATTTGCACTCGCTCTGTGTGCTGCTAATCTCAGTAGATTTAAGCTTACAATAAATCTGCATAAAATAGGTGCAGATGTTAAAGCTTTCTGATTAATTCTATGTGAGATGTAAAAGACCTTTTACAGAAATATTTAACGTATTAACAGGATAGAAATGAGAAAAATTGGTTCGTGTCTATTTAACAGCTCTTGAGTGAACTTCACTTTATATTGATAAAACTGTTTCCAAATAAAATTTTATATAAGTGGATTCTACAAATTTGATTTCTATTGTATATTTATAAAGATATTTTCCGTTTTTTCCTTCTTTCTTCCTTTTCTATCTTAAAGTACCTAAAGTACTTTATAGAATAACACAAAATGTTATGTTTTTTTGTCCTATTTAATTTCATACATCTACCCAATATGTCTGTCTTTTTAGTTCTGCGTATCAAGTATTTTTTGGCAGAAAAAATAAAAATATAAAGTAACTTTTTTCTTTATTACTTAATAATTTTAAATATTTTCCTATATCTAATTTCTTTGGTTTTCTCAGTCATAATAATAACATAAATTCATTCTGATTAGTTAAAAGACGGCATGGTATCGTGATAAGACGCTCTTTATTATAGTAAATATGCATTGATAGGTATAAACAAACATTTTCGAAATAAGATTCTACAAACTTTCAGGTTCTCAGATTTTTTACTTTGCATTTATTTCTAACAAGAAGAGCACTAGATGCAAACACTGTTTTAAAGTATTTTCCAATTTTGTAAGTCTTCGGCAATACGCGTTACTATTTATTTATTTATTACGAAATTTTAGTGACAGTAAACAAAAATTTCATGGTTTTTGCAATGTTTGAAATTTATTGCTCAAATTCAGTAAAAATAGGCCTGAATGTAAGGTACTCTTTTACTAAGATCCAAACTACAAAATAGCACTTAACAAAAACCTTCCATAAAAACACCTAATGATAATTTGATTCAACAAGTGGTTCTATCCCTAAATAACAAATTTTTAAATAACAGAATTAATTTCTACAGAGCTGTGTTACAAACCACAAAGTATTGCACTATAGTGACTTCTGAAAGAAAATAATAAACGAAATTATATAAGTCAACACACATAACATTTAAAATACATGTATATGTATAATTAAATGGACCCCATCCAAATTGGAGTATATTAATATAAATTAATAAATAAATAGAATTCTGCAAACAGTTTTAAAATGTAAGAATTGTATAACGTACCTCTAGACAGACCTGTTTCAACCTTATTCTGGTCTCATTAGTAGAGGATAACGTTTTACAATTCTCACACACTTCATACTGCCCTATACAGGGTCGCTAAAAGGTATGGAAACACGCTACCCCCGCAGAAGCGATAAGCGATAGACAAATGAAACTTGGAGAGCTTAAAGTACCAGGTGTATACCTATGAAATGAGACTTTTTTTTTCAATTTTAAACGTTTATTAACAAAAAATGGTTACAAATTTAATCTTCAAAATAATAGCCATCGCTAGCGACACATTTTACCCATCTCTCAGGCAATTTGTGAATGCCGCGCCAAAAAAATTGGCCGTCTTTGGCCGCAAACCAATCATCGAGCCATTTTTTGGCTTCTTCGTGAGAATTGAAGCGCTGCTCGGAAAGTGCGTGGCCCATCGATGCAAACAAATGATAATCGGAAGGCGCCAAGTCTGGTGAGTAAGCCGCATGCACCAGCGGTTCCCAATCGTACGTCTCCACCAATTCCCGGGTCGCTCTTGTTCGATGTGGTGGTGCATTGTCATCAAGAAAAATTACTTTGTGACGCCGATCGGCATATTCTGGGCGTTTTCGGTGTATAGCGCTGTTCAAATCGGCCAATTGTCGTTGGTAGCGTGCACCGTCAACTGTTTCACCTGGTTTTAATAGCTCGTACCAAATCATACCATGCTGATCCCAGAAAACACACAGCATTGCCTTGCGGCCGAAGCGATTTGGTTTGGCCGTTGATTTTGGCTTGTGGCCGGGCGGACCATACGATCGTTTACGCTTGGGATTGGAGAAATACACCCGTAACGATTCGATGCAAAAAAGACTTCCTTTTGAACCGGGAGAGCAGCATTTCACAAGTGGTTTTTCGGTTCTCTTGCTGCCTTTCAGTCAGTTCATGCGGCACCCATCTTCCGACCTTTAAAATCATGCCCATGTCTTTCAAACGTTTGCAAATGGTTTTTTGGGTCACTCCCAACTGCTCTGCCATCATTTCTTGCGTTTGACCATCATCTTCATTCAACAATGCTTGCAATTCGGTGTCCTCAAACTTTTTCGGTGGCCGTCCACCTTCCTCGTTCTCCACGCTAAAATCACCACTTCGGAATTTTTCAAACCACCTGAAGCACTGTGCTCTGCTTAGAGCATGTCCACCGTAAGCTTCTATAAGCATTTGATGAGCTTGAGAAGCGTTTTTCTTCAATTGATAACAGAAAATCAACGATGTCCGCAAATCGTAGTTTGAAGGGACGAAATTCGACATTTTTAAGAGCGAAAAAAATGCGTTGTTGTATGAAACATCACAAACAATGAATTGAATATTGTTGACAGATGACAGACGAAAAAAATAAGACATTTGGGACAGTTTAAAAATACTCCTAGCGACATCTGTGGTCTAATAGCTGAAAGTCTCATTTCATAGGTATACACCTATGTAGGTATTTTTTGCCATGTTTTGCGAAGGTAATTAAAAACAAATCTTCAATTGTGTTTTCGTACGGTCGCCATATTGAATTTTTTAAATTTCGATAGGGATTTTAAAGGCAAATTCAGTAATATAAGAATTGCTGTACTTATCTTGAAAGGCTTTGAAAATAATCGCTATTCTTTTGTCAAGGATTTCTTAACTTCAAGGACGGATTCGTAATGCAAGTAGTGCCTCCCGATTATTTGCAAAATTCCTTACCAACATTTCAAAAATGATTGTTTCATTGCCAGGAAGTTAACGCAGCACATTGTGAACACTTCTTATAAAATTATATTGTGTTTTTGTATTATCAATTCGTCACCATTTGGTCTTATTCCACCTTTTTAGTTTGTTTTCGCATCGATTTAGTATTTTAAATAAGTAGGCTAAGGGAAAAATTTGTACGGTTTTGTTTTACTTTAATTACTTATAAAATAATCGCACGTTAATTTTTTAGTTTCATTGCCTTTGCTGTTTCACGGGTAACTCGCTTTTGATAAAAATTAATAGTGAAATCCTTGACAAAAGAATAGCAATTATTTCCAAAACCTTTCAAGATAAGTGTAGCAACCCTTATATTATTGAATTTACCTTTAAAATCCCTATCGAAATATGGGGTCATATACAGGGTGCTCCATTTGAATAAATTCAAGATGGCGGCCGTACGAAAAAACAATTAAAGGTTTGATCTTAACTTTCTTCACAAAACATGGCAAACACTGCCTACTTTAAGATCTCCAGATTTCATTTGTCTATCTCTTACCGGTTTTGTAGGAGCAGCGTGTTTCCATACTTTTTAATAGGGAAAACCCCGATAAAAGAACAGCGATTATCTCCAAAACCTTTCAAGATAAGTATAGCAACCCTTATATTGTTGAACTGGTCTTGACAATCCCTATCCAAATACGGGGTCATATGCAGGGTGTTCCATTTGAAACAATTCAATATGGCGGCCGTACGAAAAAACAATTTAAGATTTGTTTTTAATTACCTTTGCAAAATATGGCCCAAAATAGGTACTTTAAGCTCTCTAAGTTTCATTTGTCTATCTCTTACTGTTTCTGCGGGGGTAACGTGTCTCCATACTTTTT
>VTPC01007052.1:8034-35849 GCA_011009095.1 Ignelater luminosus
TTTTTTCAATTAATTTGAAGACATTAAGTTTACTTTTCTTAAAAATTGCTGAAATTGTGTTGCAACCTGTCATTGCATGTAAAAATAAAATATGATCTTTACAATTTAGATATGGGTTCAAACTTTGTGAAGAATACATTTTTGTTTCTATTTTTGCCGTTGAGGAGTGCATACTATTCGTTATAACTCTATAAATGAAATTATCTCCGAAACGGTAACTCTTACAAATAAAAGTTATAATGTCTTTTTTGTAAGAAATTTCCTAAGCTACAAAATCGATAACCGATTGTTTTTCTGTAAAAGTGACCGTTAACGAGATTTCGAAAAACCGTTTTTAAAGACCTTCGTCCCCGCGTAAAATTTAGAGCGGCACTCGGATCGATAGGGACTTTTGACATTTTATTTAGAACCACAATATCGAAGTTTATACCAAAATCCAGCTTTCCGGGAATTTTTCCTAAGTTTGACTATTTTTTCAGACGCCCAAAGAGGTCTATCGGCTATAGATCCACATGAGAAACGAAAGAAAAACCAACTATGTAATGTAGGAATGTAAAAATATAAATCAATTCTAACTGTTTTTTCCCATAGTCTAAGTAACAGTATGTAATATTTTTCTGACTAAAAATGGAGATGCACCTAGTTTTGACGTTCCATGGACATAGTACCTCATCTGTTGGGGCGATAGGAAAATGAGCTAGTTTGATTGATCTAGCATTCAAAGAATTAAACAAAGTTAAAGAATAAGAAATTATTTAGTAGGTACACAATAACAAGCGTCATAACAGAGTTGACTATATGTGCAAGAAAAATTAATGGGAAGGAAATGCATCCTTCTAATGCAGGCTTTATGGTGTTTTCCAACGTATGAGACATTTTCCTAAAAATGGTGGTTTACAGGACAATTTCAAGATTAATAATCCATAACACCTTTATGACGATTGCATATACTACAGCAAATATGTACAGTGTGTCCTCTTTTTATTGTAGTGAAAACGAAATTTACTCTTTTGTTTTCCTGATATATAGGCATTTGAAATTTGTCATCTTCTCGAAAGTGCTGCCTTTCTTCTTCTGTTGAAATATTAAAAACGGTTACCACGTTACAATAAATAATTTACTCACCTGAAGTACACAAGCATGCCATGGTTCTGTAAAGAACAAAATTCTTGTTATGTGTAAAACAAGCATCGTAAACGAAGTTACTATCTCACTGCTATTTTGTCTTTTTCCTTGCAAATCCAAAATTAAATAATAAGCACAGCGTATTAAAAAAGAAAAGGCAGAAATAGACATAACCTAGAAATATATTTTTGTATACTCGAAATTAAAACTTCTGAAACTTAAATTACTAGAGTATTCGGACCAAGCAATTGATTTATCAAATCGTTTGCATTTATAATCTTTAGATATATTGTTTTGAGTTTTATAAGACGAAATGCTAAAATGTTAACATTTTAGATTACATCGAATAACAAATAACAGTGTTCTACCTGTTGTACTTCCATCAAATCTAAAGTTCTTTTCTTTCTTAGTTCTTTTGGTTTTGAAATTTCTCATCGTTCTAATGAATATTAAAGGATCATTTAATAGAATAACTTTTTCTTTTTTCTCAATTGGATTCCGTTCATAATTCAAGAGCTTATTTAATTGGGTCAATCGTTTTTCTAAACTGTGAGCTAAATGCCTGTTAATATATTCCACCAACAAATTCGTAGCATAAACTACGAATAAACCGATATTTCTTTTAAAAACTCCAGTAATACCCACTTTATTACCAATTGCTTTGTAACTTGCATAATTATCAACTATATTTAATACAACATTCTGCATGAATAAACCAAATAATAAAATCAAGGGTGTATATGTATCCCATTTTGTATATGGCGTTTTAATCACGAGATCTATCTAAAAGTAATATCACGTAGTAATGAACAATTTTAACGAAATTGTTTAAAAACCTCATTTAGTAAGTCCACATAATTGAAAAGTTTTGGATACTTATTAGGTGTAATGTAAGTCCCAAAAGCAGTAACTAGACAAAATCCAGTAACCAAGCAAAAATGTACTATCTTATCAGAAACACGTATGACCTTCATTGGATTTCCGTCGTTTAGAAATGTTTCTAGGGCATATCCGTAGTACGCTAGAGAAACTAGAAAAGTAGAGTATTTTAATGCTCATACTGTCTTGGAGATATTTGCATCTTACGTGTTATTACGCCAAGAATATAACTATAAACAGCGCAGCTACGTGACCATTTCAATAACAAGCCCCTTCTAGATTTTTCAATTATAAATGGAAAGACTCCACATGCACGTAAATAGTAAATCGTTAACCAATTATGGTCATAAATTTTTTTTGAAATTCGGACCTCATTCTTGGAACTCATGTTCATAACCCTCGCTCTAATAAAGTAGTTCCTGTTTGATATGTTTTTAACAGATGAAATCGACCGTTTATTGTGTTTATCCAGGTAAACATAAAATGGAATCTTTATTGAAGGTAGTAATTACATTCTAGTTGTGATGCATTTGATTGGAGTAATTAGTCTCGATGGACTGGTTTTATTAAACCTGTACGCTATTATTAACTTTTTTTCATGAATATTTTTTAGTCTTAATAAAAACTTTTTTTATATCATATGAAGTACCGTCAACAGTCATTCAATAACATTTTTTTTAAGTTCTAGCTATACTATTAGGAAAAAAGATTGTAAATAAATATCTGATCAGTGATCGGAACAAAAGATTTAAGCATGGGTTACATTCTATATTTAAACGGAAAGCAATCGAGATTTTTTATGCTATAGAATTTAGTAGAAAGTAAATTTGTTAGCAACTTCTGTTTCATTCTAGTGAATATAATATAAAGGCTTATAAAGCTGTCGATGTCACATTTTAAGTGATTATAACAAGTTAGCACATTAATTACAATGTGCACTTATAAAAGACGGTAGAATCGTTTCAAATTACAAACAATGAGTTAGTACATCCTGGATCTGGAAAGTCTTGATTATCTTCAGATAATTATTTTGCTTCCACATGTGACATTTACATTCTATGTAAATTCAGTTTGTAAGCCAAAACATTGCAGAGCTTCCACATAGAATCTTGTTTAGGTATAGAAGAACCAGTTATTTTCGACATCCAAAATTGAAACAATTCCAAGGACATAAAAAATAAAAAAAATCTTTTTGAGGTGCTGCGTTTAACGATAATGATAAATCAAACGTAGACATTTTAATTATTGAGCAATGGTAAAGCTCTGTGATTTTTAAAATGATATTTTGTTTTGGTAATCAATCGGATATAAAATCTACAAAAGCAAAAAACAACAAAGGAAGACTTTGTAGACAATTTATTTCATTGATTGTTTTGTTTGTATTTAATTTTCGTCGTAACATTCAGTTGGTTTTTCTTTTGCGACTTTTATTTTTTTAAATTTCTAAATTGTTATTTGAATACTATAAACTGCTTGTTTTCTCGTATCAATCAATAGATGATATACTAATTAAAGATTAACAAAATCAAATGGGATACAGAAAATATGATTTATGAATAATTTGGTATGCTTTTAATGTATAAAGCGCGCTCCCGTTTTATAAAGGTAGTTACCCACTTTTAAGGTGGTTAGAAAATTCACCCCGTTTACGCTGTATTAATTAGTAAACTTACAAGTTCTGAAACCGGCAACGCGACAGCCCCTTTTTATACTGTTATTAATAGTTAACGATTTAGTAGAAGTATCTTGACATAAACTGAGCTGAAGCTTAATATTTTATTTAATCCTTTTTATTTGATCTCTTTAATATTCTGTTTAAGGAAAAAACGGAACATGTTTATGAATAGCTATTTGATATGACATCCTCTTTGTTTTCCAGTTGAATTGTGTTTTTTTATATAAAATGCAAAACTGAAATTCATTATCACTTATTAAAATGCAACCCCGTTCTTGTAACGTTAAATTTACAGCTGTTTTGCGGCAATCTATCATTTCTCTAATAAGTTTCGTGAAACTAAGGCAAAGTTTTGAGATGGGATTGGTTATTAGCATCAGAAGCTGTCGATTCTGGCTCCCTTCAAACATCAAAACTTTCTCGCACCTCCCTTGAGTTTTCTTTTAATTACGCATTAATTACTCGTAAGCACAAACAAAAACTTTCAAACTAATATTCATCCATTATTAAATCAATAACTCTAAACAAGCCGGTTTGTGTGTGAATTTCTAATAAAATATTACGTTGTTACAGGATGCTTGGCTGTGTACGTGGAAGTTTCTCCTAGAGAAGTTTTAGCACTTCCTAGCCAAAATGTTACGTTCCTCTGCAGGGTTGCAGTACCAATTCAATATTGCAGAGTTGAGGTTCCGGGAATGGAACATCTGAATCTAAATCCAAATGCAGCTCCTTTTGAGGGGGTAAGTTTTTTTATTTTTGAACTTTATTCATTTTATGTATCAAGTATGGTAATAACATCCGCTCTAGGTAATTTTTACATAAGTTATCTAAATTTTAAACAATCAAACTTGGAGAACAAGCGAAAGGTACAAAAATAAAAAATAAAATGTCCAAAGATCTTTTTCAAAGAACTGTATGTAATCATTATCATTGAAAATGAAACATTATTAGACTGTGAGTGATTATTTTACTCGTTTTTCAGTAACGCTTGTTTCATTTTCAATGATTGTGACTGTTCCAGTTAGCTTGGTTATTCTAAATTCAGACACCTTGTCTAAAACTTGAGACACAATAGACGTAGGGTAAAACCATAACTTAGTATCAGACTGGTGTACTTGGTACCACGATAGCTAATTTCTAATACTAAGTTTTCTCCATGGCATAACTAAGCCAGAATGGCTACCGCTCCATTATTAAGCATCCAACACACAATTTTTCAGACCAAGAAAAAAAATGAAGTTAGTTTTGCATAAAAGCAGACTACTTTCATTTGGATGGCATTAAATTGGTATCAATGTAAGTATATTGTTTGAGGACAGTTCTCAGTACTTCTTCTGTTTTTTACAAAATTTAGTCAATAAATTCTGAGTTGTCATTTGCATCTACAGCGTTGATCTCCAATTGCAGTTGTTTATTCTTATTAGACCTTTTTCTAGTTTATAGACGTACAACCAGATATTACTTGCTGAGTATGTTGTTTGTATTTGCAGGACGTGATAGAAAACAAGTTGGTAAATCCGAAGCAGCTATCAAACTGTCTCCAAAATATTTTTGCTATCAGCACAATCAGTTCAGTTTACAAGTGCAAAATGCAAATAACTTGTTTTGCAATCAGGTTGTGTTTGGATTTGATAGTGAAAACTTAAAACTTTTTTTTATATATCCAACAATCTTTTATATTTTATAGCCATTTTGATCATTTCGCAATACTATTGTAAGACTGATAGGTGCCATTATTTTTAACCTAAAAGAATGATAAATGATGTGTTGGATGCTTGCTTAGAGTAATATTAAGCTTGTGACTCTCGTAGTCATTATTATTAGTCTAGCGAGATTGCTAAAAGATTATTTTCTGTATTTACTTTTGAGATAAATATCAGCCTCCAGTAATTTTGCTTTTTTTTTTAAATTTGGGGAAAATATCATTTTGAAGACCAATTTCAATGTTTTGTTTCTTTTTATTTTATCAAAGTTTCCATGCTCATTACCTTCATATTAGTATTACCTCTACCCTTTAATACTTAAACATCAATACATCAACATCAATCTGTTTGCAGATTTCCTACTATGGTAGTGGATTACAAGCAGGTCAATGTGGTATAACAATTGATCATGTCAAAGATAGTCATAGTGGGCAAATCAAATGTGCACTTGGAATACAAACAGAACTTCAAGAATCATCTGCAGTGATGCACCTGACTGTTGCAAGTATGCTTAATAGTAACATTCCTAATCAACAATTTTTGTAATTTTAATTTCTTTTATAGGACCACCAAGACCTCCACAATTAGACATAATAAGAGATTCCGATCATTTCTGGGCATATAGAGTAGGTGATATTCTTCATGCAACATGTATTGTAAGAGATGGTAGACCTGTAGCTAACATTAGTTGGTATTTAGGTAATTACTCTTTAATTAAATGTTATATCTACACATATTAACAATTTTATAAACATTGCAGATGAGGAACCAATTCCTTACAGTCAACTATCTCCACCAAAAATTGACGGTGACAAAGCAAGTGACCTTTTATCTATATCACAAAACCTCACAAAAGAGTTAAGGCCCTCTGATAATGGGAAAGCATTAAAATGTGTAGCAAATCATCCTGCTCTAGCAAATAATAATTTTGTACATAGACAGTTAAATGTTACATGTAAGTTATGATTAAAGTAGGTAATTGACTCCATAATACTTTAAGTTGTTACTTTATTTAGATCCACCTTTGCCACAATCAAATCCAATAGATAAATTTGGATATGTTCTGGGACAAAATGGTATCATTGCATTAGAAATTGAAGCTAATCCTCGACCACATTTAGAATGGAGCATCAGAGATCAAGTAATTAAGGAGGGTGGACATGACAGCACCGGAAGGATAAAGGCTGATGAGATTAGAGACTTGGTAAGTTTTTCTTGGATGTAATTGTAAGAGCCATAAGGAGGAATATATAATAAAAGTTAATTTTATTAAAGTAGAATATGAAATCAATTTCTTTTTATAGGGTAAAGGACACTATGAAGCTTTACTAAGGATAGCAGATATAAACAAACATGACACAGAAGCTCAGTATATCTTAAGGGCATACAATGATATGGGAAATCAAGATTATGTCATTCTTATTTCAACAAGCCCTGAGCCCGAAGGTAAGTTTTTATTTTATTTTATTTTATTTAGTTTTGTCAGTTTAAAATGCTGTCACATCACTTCTTGTATCTTCCATTTCTCACAAGTAATATATGAAAACATTCACCTCTTGCACTTTTTTGCAGGATTGCAAAAGTTTTTTAGAGATAGTTTTAACTGTAAGTATATTGTTGAAATGTAACAATCAATGTGAAATAATCCAAAATGCATGGTTGTCTCAATAGATCCCTTGATTGATTTATATTAAATAGTATACATACTTACTATGCTAAGCATTGCTAAGCATGATATCAGTTTTAAGATATTTTTAAATGTATACATATGTAAATATTTATTTTGTAGAAGTTTTGCTTTTAGTTCAAATGAAATTTTTAGTGTGCACATATAAAATGTTTCTTATGAGTTTTTATTGGAATTTTTATTAAATATAACAAAAACTGTGAGATAAAGATACAAAGCGTCAAATGTGATCATGTAGATGAAGCTTATAATTTTATAATGACATTACTTCCATGAGCTATAGTACACATATAATATGCCTGTCAATATAACACAGACAGAATTGAGTTCCACCTCAATTGTAGATGTTAGTAGTACTTATCATTGGTTTATATATTATATGAGTTTAGGTATTTTATCAACAGACATGTCTCTCATTTATTTACACCAGATATAGCTCTAGAATTCTTAGAAAATTTTATTTTATCAGGTTGAGACTGGTGAAGAATCTATCAAAACAATGTTAATTATATTAGCGGTAACTAAGAAAGTCTGAATAAATGAAAGATTATGAGCACTGCAATGAAACTCATCAAATGGAATTTTCAGATAATGAACAAGTCACTTTGATATTAAAGAAAATGAGTTAACATAAAAAATGGTTTTCCTTAGTTGGCTTGTATTTGATGCAGTGGTAAAAACAAAACATCAAAAGAACATTTTTATCCATGCTTTTGCTAACTAACTCTGTGTTTGATAAGTACCTCTAACAGCTACTTATGCTTAGAATCATATCTTGTTCTTGTCGCTCAAATCTGGATTATTATTTGAATGGCAAGAACAACAGACGATCCCAAGCAAAAATAGCTGTCAGAGGTACCTTGCCGAACGCAGGGTAAAGTGACAAATAAAAATTAAATTATAACAATCAAACATAATCCATACTTCTACTCAACTTTGAATACTTACCTACTTAGAATGCATATTGAAGTTGGTGTGATTATTTCAAATAGATTTTGATTTTGATATTTAGAAAGCCAAAGAAAGTAAAGAAAGTGATTATGGTTTCTATCACACCTTGTATCATCCTTGAACTGTTATTAGCTATACTTTTTAAACATAATCATAGATGCATGTTTACATTTTTACTGTAAAGCTAAACATATAGTAACACTGTATTGTTAATATTGTACTAAGACAACATTATTTTCAGATTTGGACCTTGGAGTGCTAGCAATTATCGGAATTGTAATAGCAGTGATGATCCCAATAGTAATAATATTCCTCGTGATCTTTGCTAGGATAACGGGCCGATGGTGCTTTTCAGGTAACTTCATTTTTTTTATTTAATACTAATCGTTCCCTTCATGCTGTCCTCCCATATCGCCAGTGTATTTATTTTTGTATTTATCATTTGGTCTTTTTTTTATTGGTGGCAATAAAATGCATTTGTGATGAGTATTTTGTTATGATTGTGTTCTCTGTATGGACTAAAGTAATACCTGGACATACTTTAGCTTTATTATGCAGCTGTATCATGTGTCTGAATTTACTAATTAGGTATTAGCAGAAATTTAATAAACTAAATGTCATTTTCCATAAAGTTTTCAAATGAAATGTCCAGTTAATTCTTTGGTCTGTGGTTTTGTGTACAAAGAAAATTCTAAGCCAAAGTTGAAATTAATTGGCAGTAGTTTATATTTATGTTATTTGGTAAATGTAATTATGGCCTTCTTAACATGAACCGAGATGTAACTAAGTATTTGTTATTTATACTTACAGGACTGCAGTTACAAATCTCTTAATTAATTTAATTTTAAAGTTAATTGAGTATTTCTGTCTTAACATTTTACCATATTTATGTTTTATTTTGTTTATAATGAAGTTTAAAGATTTTTATAGTTGACTAATGATGGTATCTAGAAGAAAATACTTCATAGAAGACAATAGATTGTAACTTTAAGTATGTACTACTGAACTGTTTTAAGCTACTTTTAATAGACATATAATTAAGGCTATTACCTTTTTAATGTTGGATATCTGAAGATTGAATATATCATCAGATACAAATTTGACATCTTAAAATCTTATAATAACTTTGAAGCTGTGTGACACAGGCTTTAGGCAAAAATATATGCATGTAGTTTTAACATCACAGACTTTCATTGACAAGAGCTCAGTTTCTCAAACCATACTGTTGATAGATGTATGCAAAACATCAATTTCTTTAAAAGTAAATATATGAAGTCTGCTAAACACTTTATGCTAGAAAACTGTGATTATACTATAGAGGTAGATTCTGTACTACATGATGACTGTATCCTATCTGTAATCAATTAGCACATATTTCTAAGGTACTTAAAGATCAATTAGGGACCATACTTTCAGCTGTTTGCCATCTTCATCATTCCTCTTATTGCTATATTTTCTATATTTTGTGCCTCTGTAAGTAACTTTGGCATACCAGATTCAAGTCATCATTTAAATGTTATAGATTCTGCACTTACTAAAAACAGAGTTAATGAATGTATTCTAAGTGTATGTACTGTACACTAAAGATCTTTCCTATCATGGTGTATGCCATTAATATACTACCTACCTTACATTTTTTTTCTATACAAGGATAAGTCTACAAGAAATACGGTGGAGTATGAACAAAATATCATCAATATAAAAAGTAAAGTATTTTTCCTTTTATAGTAACACAGGTATTGTTTTTCCAGTTACCATCATTAGAGTGAATACATATCACAAAATTACTCAAAAACATTTAAAAATTCAAACTGATGTAAAGATGGAATGCAAGTTATTTTATTTTTCATTAACTCATTTTCATTTCTATCATTATAGTAATTTAGTAGTTATATTTAGTTTCATAATTGTAACATAACTTTTGTCTGCCTCCTTTTAACAAATAAAAGCTAATTCTTGAAGGCAAGTATGCGGTAAGTCCAAAAACAAGTTGAATTAGATGTTTTAATTTTAATTTTTATTATTTTACTAGCATGAATTTTTAATCGTAGTATATTTTAAATGGTAGTAATCTCTGTTTTTATTATTAGAATTTATTTTACATTTTTTTGATAAACTGCATGTTAAATAAATTATTGTTGTTGATTAGGAATTATAATTATTTTGTTAGAATTTTAGGTGTTGGTTTATTTGCTTAGCTTTCCAAGACCCAGAAAAAGAATAAGAGATAGCTTGCCTTCAAATAATTGTGCATTTTGGGGTTTGTGCAACCAAACTGCTTAAAATTGATTTATAATAACTGCTTAATACTAAAATTTTATTTAAATTTAAAAATGTTAAAGCTGTTATTATAAATTAATTATAAGCCAATTCCCAAAGTGTCAAAAGTAAAAAATTAGCTTTTGTTTGTTATAGGAGGGGAACGTGTGATCGACTACACTGGGGGAGCAGGCGGTGAGAGTCAGCAAGATGTCGCCAGCGATGGACTCGGCCCGGATGGTGTCGACAACCCCCACCATCAAACATCACAGGAATATATAAATGGAAATAATCTTGTTATTAAAGATAAGGAAAAGAAAGTGGACACTGCTGTTTAATTTCCAGAGTGACTTAAAAGACAAATAGATTTTAGTGGATGTGTGTTTTCAATTCAATATTTAATTATATAAATGTGTGCGAATGTGTTATGTTGCAACTTATTTGATTTTAATGCAACTAATTAATCATTCCTTTTGAGTCTGAATCGCAGTTGTGATAATTGACATAAAGAATGCACTAATCATGACATACTAATTTTCTTTTTGTAGATAATGTTAACATTATTTTAATCCTTATTTTTGCCTGACTGTTATATAGTAGATGTCTATTTTCTAAAATTATTTATTTGTCAAATTTATTTGAATAACTTGTTTAATGTTTCAATAATGCAATTAAAGATAAAATTAATGTTAACATATGCAGTTCTAACAAAAATCATGATTTAGTCTCAGTTGAATTGACGCAATAAACAGACTTATTTATATCAGTAAAGAACAAAATAAGTACTAAATTATATAGATAATTTTTAAAAATAATCCCAGATTTAAATACGTGAATTAAAAGAAATTAAAGCTGACACTGTATAGGTTAAATTAAATATTGTATACACTTAATACTGCCATAAATAAAATTGTGTTTTAGAATAAATGTAACTTTAGAATGTTTTACAAGTAAAACAAAACATTTTAAAGTAAAATTAGATTTTCTCTTTTAAGTTCTGGCTATAAAAGATATAAAGTACTGTTAATTATTATAGACTTGCCTTTATGTACGGAGTTATAATGACTGTCTTTATGTATCATAAATTTAAACACGATGATATTAACAAAAGTAAAATAACATTTCCCTGATGTTTAAAGAAGAGAAATAATTTAAAAGAATTATAAGAATATGTTGAGAAAATTTAATACTTTATACATTCCATTCGTAGTGATAAAATTGATTGCGCTGCTAACGATAATACAATGAAAGAATTCTCATTTTCTCAATTATTTAAACTTGAGTATGTTATTTTTTGTAATATAAGACAATAACATAATTATTTTTTATTACCTTGTATTCTAGGATTAAATTAATACTTAGAATTATAAGATATTTCATTTGTAATAAATACTACTCGCAAATGTATTTATTGCCGTCTATTAGTTTTAGTTTTTAGTATGTAAAAGAAAAACTTCTTCCAGAAACTATTTTTAATTACCAAAAGTACTCATGCGCACCCTTTAAGAAATTCAATGTTTGCATGAAAAACAAAAACAGCTGTCGTTACATTTAACTATGTGTACTTAAAAATTTAGCATATAAATATTGACTTAAAAATCAAATTGTTTTATAAATAAAGAAGTTTATTAATGAATATGTTCTTTCCATAAACCCAGTTTTAATTTATTTTTGTATTTAGTTTTTTATTTTTTAAGAAATTTCATTAACATGTTTACTCTTACTACCTTATGTTTTAGATTTTGATTCTCATACACTAAAAAATTTATTTTATGATGTCTAGTTAATAGAAAAATACAAATAAATGTATTTTAAATTTAGTATAATTTTTCAATCATTATTATGTAAATATCCTATCACTTAAGTATAAAAATAATAAGGAACTTGATTTAAGTTTCTGTATACAATTATGGGTTTGTCTTACTTATGTGAGAAACACGTAAAACACTAAACGAATACTTTTTATGCCACAATCAAAATTTGTAAATAGTGTCTAAATATTTAGAAAAAAAATGAATGTTTGTTTTGAGATCTAATTACTTTTAAAAATCAATTTGATCATCAGAACCAATTCAGTCAATGTTTCTTGATCATGGAGTAGTTCCAGATTTACATTTTTGTTGTTTTATTTTTATAACTTTTATTATTTTTTAATTTAATTCTAATGATTTACTTTTTTCTTGAAATAGGAAGAGGAGGAAATGTACGACACACAGGAGAATCGTGAGTATTAAAATGTCTTTACTTATCACCATTTTTTTCTTTATTAAAACTCATTTTAATTATTTATCTTTTAGCAGTGACACAGAAAGTGTAGATGTAAGACCCAAAGAACACAAAAGAATTCTTCCACCTTTAAAATTAACAACATTATTTAAAAAGAGTGAAAAGGAAAAGCCACAAGATGAAGAAGAAAGACCTAAAAGTGCAGAAACAGTTGAAACAAAAATTCCATTAGAAGAAAGCGAAAGACAGACTAGTACACCATCAGAACCAAAAGAAGGTCTTGTTTATGCAGAATTGGATTTGGTCAATCCTAATTTAAAACCGTTGGTGAAAAATGATGATGATAAAACGGAATATGCTGAGATTGTTTATACACAAAAAGATACAGATAATGCAAATAAAGGACATGATGATAATAAAGGTGCTGCTGCATCATAATAATAATAATAAGTTTTTTTAAATGTTCTTGAAGTTGAATCTCACTCAACCAAATTTTATTTTTTAATTTGTGCCTTTGTACTTCAACGCATGTATTTATAAGTATTTAAATATACCATTGTGTGCCTAGTGTAAGTTGTAAGTCGTAAATATAATTTTGTTATGGCACTTGTAGATTTATGTTGTTGTCATATTATTAAGAATTTTATATAGCAAGTTTATTTTTGTTTGACTTAGAAAGTTTACAAGTAATCTGATGGAAGCATATTGAATTATTTTATATTAATCTGTGCATATTTCATATAATGTGGTTTTTATTAATTTAATTAATTATATATGATTACTTATAGACATTCTACATAAAATGATTGTTATAACACAATTAGTAAGTGCCTGTATATTTTTTTACTTTTATACACTTTTTCATATATAACTGTAGCAATAATGTGAATGTAATTTCGCTTTACATGTTTTTAAAAATAATTACATTTTCCATGCACAAATGTAGTTTTAGATTAAATTTTAAGTCTGATATTTTATGACAAAAGTAATTATTTTTAAGTGTGTCAGGGACATAAACAAAAGGCTAATGTAAGGTTTTTAAATTACTACTTTTATAGTATTAAATGTATTTAGTTTATACTTGTACATGTATTGTGAGTGTGACATTAATTCTTTTTATGTAGAATTTTATATTTTTATTATTTATCGCCCTGTTGCTCATGTATGAATTATACCTACATTGATTTTGTAGTCAATAATATTTTATATTTAACTTATTAAGTAAACAGAAACAATTCTATTTTTCAAATGGAATACAAAAATCTCTGTAATACATTGGAATCATTTTCACTTATGTAGGTACCTAATTTTGAAAACTATTGAAATGAGAGCAGGTTGGAGAAGATTTTAATTTAGTGACTTAAATTTTAGCAATATTTTATGTTTTAAATGTAGTAAAATTTGTGAAATTAAAAGATAATAAGAATTCAAACCTAGTTTTTTTATAACAGGCATTTCTACTGGTTTTGTTACTTTTATAATGTGCTTATTATGGATTTTTTTAGTTTACTTGCTTTTTTGGTTTAATAGTATGTATTTAAATAGCTTTCAAAGTCTTGCCAGTTCTTTAGAAATATTAGTAGTAGTACCTGATAAATTTATAATTTTTAAGTTTTCCATAAAAGCGTGGTACATAAAGCATAGGTATTCTCATTAAATATAGAATGTCCTTTGTTTTCTTATTCCTAGTCCAGTAGTGATTACAACACTATGTCTTTATACATAGTAGCCCAAACCAAACACTTTTTTTTGTAAGAAATCATTAAATGTAACTATAAGTCACTATGTTATAACTGATAAACATTTGGTTTTGGAAACCTTGCAGTGGTAAACTTCTATTTCTTATCTTTAAAAGTGGTTATTAAAATTTTAACTGCAACTGATCAAGAAACAAGAATTATTCAATTTTGTCAAATAGGACATTCTGTATATTCTAATATTCTCTTATTCCATATTCATTGGTGATTGCAACAATATAGCATTATGTAGTTCTATGGTTTTGACGTTATTCCGTTGTTTGTTGCAAGATTTTATTAAACTTCTCAACCATAGAATTAAGAAGGTTCATACATTTTTAACTATAATTAAGTAAAACGAAATATTTTGTTTTTAAAAATGCTTACTATAGGATTTTAGCTATAAACCTTTTTTCACCAGGTTGATCGAGAAACGCAAATTTTAATCATAATAGTATAGCTTTGTAGACTCTACACCTACAAGCTTTAGCATTATTCAATTATTTGTTGTGAAATACCATTACACTTTTACCAATGCTTACTAAGATTTTAACCATTTTTTTTCTTTATACAGGGTGAGCAGGAAAGCCCTATGTATAGCAAATGATTTTGTTTATGGACAACTATGCAATTCAAATTAAACATCTACTGCACTTCTTGTAAATTGGTTGCAAGCAATATACAAACAACATGCAAAAAAAAACATTTGCAGCTTCTTGCTCACCCTGTATAATGAAAGAGAATTGCTAACTCTTGAAGAGTATTCATAGTTACTAAAAAGTCAATTTTATCTTTACAAAGTTACAAAAATGGAAGATTCCTTAATTTCAATTGAAAAGTTTGATGATATTCCACAACAAATAAATGAATAATGTCCAAACTGTTAGGTATAGACCCTATAAAGGTATACTATTGCGACTAACAATTACAAAGGAATTATATACAGAGTGGTTTTAGTTGTATGATTTAAAAAGTCAGGAAAACTAGGTTTTGCTTTCTTATTCACCTTGTAATGAAAAGGTTTGCAGCTAAAATCCATGTAACCATTTCTAATAACAAAATGGTTAGTTGTGAATCCTTCTTAATTTTACCAGGGCCAGTTGAGAAGTTTGATTTCAATAAATAGAACCGAATATCGCCAAAACTGCTAGGCATAGACCCAAATTGCCATCAGCAATGAATGTAGTAAAAGATAATATTAAACTATTTAAGGTGTCCAATTTGAAAAAAAGATTGTATGAGATTATGCTTTGGTTTTTTAATCACTCTGTATAAAAGAGATGATGTACACATAATTAAAATTTTAACAACTATCCATAAAGATTAAAAGCTGACACTTTACTTTCAAAAGTTTTTAAAACTGAATATTATCAATTATATTAGGGTGGTTTACGTTACATATTTTATGTTTTACAAGAAAAAATTATATAACGCCAACACTGTTTGGTTTAGGCCACCATAAAATTATATTGTTGTAATCAGCATTGGACGAGGAATAAGGAAATTACGAAATATACAGGGTGTTCTGGTTAATAAAACCTAGACTTTATGTGCCATACTCTTATGAAACACCCTGTGTAGCTGAGAATAATCTTAGAAAGTAAGGATCATCGTCCTGTACAACGTTTCGTAGTAACAGTTTTTGATATTCCTACAAATAACGCCGCTATTCTCCAAACGCAGACCGTTGGAACACCCTGTATAATGTTCTTCTTTATGGAAACTCGAAAACTGAAAAATTGTAATTTGCTGGTTATAATTTTTATTGAGTCAGGTATCAATAAATATTCTGCTGATTTTGAACCTGATGGATGTGCTCTTGTACACAAGTTGAATACCACAGTGCCAATAATTAGGTATATGAAGAGAATAATTGCATAAAAATATCTTGAGTGTGTGGGGATCAGTATATAGGTACTACTTGAATGAGAATGTATAATACTAAATTTATTTTTGATTATTTTGGATTAACCAATTGTTTGTTTGGAAAATACTCCAGATCAAAATCTTGATTCAAAATATCAATGAATGGAAGAGATGAGATGGTTTATGTTGAAGCCTTTATTATATGAGACACATTTCCATCAGTGAAGGATATTAGTGCATCTTTCATTACAGTGTATTGACATTAGCTGTTTTTAAATGCATGAAGAAAATTTTTATCTGCATTGTAATGAGTTTCCCTTTCTTGTGCTTGAAGTATTATAACAACATAAGTAGTAATAGTTCCAATCAGCTAAAAATATTAGAGCAGCATAACAATAACATATTAAATAAAATAAGAGAAATCTTACATGGCTGTATAATATTCTATCCAACTTAAAAAAATGACAAGCACTAAAATTATTTTCTCGCAGCCACAGAATTTTTGCAAATCTGTTCATCTGCAAATAAATAATAATTTATCAAAATTTATATGCAAAATTATTGTAATACTCACCTCAGTCACATACTGAAAACTGGTATGAAGCGATAACAGTTTGCAAACTAAAGCTTTTGTGTTTTGTAGCTGTAAAAAGATGTAATAATTAATCTCTTTTTGGGTTTTCAGAAAAGAGCTAGAGAAGTAATGCTGATAGGTTTTGGATCTTTCCATTCAAATGAAAATAATTTTTTCCAATTGAAAACAAAGTTTTCTTCAAAGACTTTAAAAAGGATTGATACTTACTTCAACTGTACAAGCATACCAAGGTTCAAGTGTTATCATTACTCTAACAATACTTTTAGTCAATATTAAAGTGCGTAAGATGATCTCGAGTATACCCAGTCTTTTTCCTTGTAATGATAAAATTGTATAATATGGAGATATTACTAGAAGTACAGTTACTGATAAGATTCCCAACTAAAATTTAAAATTGCTTTTTTATAATGCATTATTAAATTACTTAATTTAAAATTACCAATGAGTTTGGCCCGAGAAGATCATTCAAGTTGTTTATTGCATCTCCTAATAGCAAATAACACTTTCTCAATAAGATGATTCGTTTAACTAAAATTATAAAAATAAAAATGCAAGACTGTTTGCTTATGAATATGATATTAACCATTGTAAAATCTGCAATATTTTGGACAGTTCATATTTTTAATATACTCTTCTTGCAAGACTGCATTAAATTGAGTTATTCTTCTTTTTATATTCATGGCCATTTGCACATTGCTGTATTCAATAACTATTGCCATTACAATAACAGTATGAAATGCAAAGTTTCTTTTTAAGATCATACTCAAATCTTGTTTGGCTACAAAATAAGCCAAATAATCATCTAATAGGTGTACTCCAATCGTATGCAAAGTTAATAATATTAAAATTATTAAGGGCATAAGTTTTTTTGTTTTAAAGAAACCAATCACCGAATCAACCTGAAAGAATTGTTTTATAGAATTAGGAAATTCCAGGTGATATTTTACTACCTGATTTACACATTTAATGTATTTAAAGAATTGTAAATACTTTCTTGTAGTAATAAAAACGCCTCCAAATAAAATAAAAGAATATCCAATAATAGAGAAAAAGAAAACAATCTTGTCTGTGCTAAATTTAACTCTTACCGAGTTCTTACTATGTATGAAGATATCTTCAATTTGCCCATAAAATGCTAAAACAACTGAATCTTCTTTTTTAAATCTTGGATTAATAAATAAATGCTATTTGACTTACGCAGTAACAACCAAAGGAAATAGCTATAGATTAAATGGAAAAATGAAAATTTTAAGAATAAGCCTTGTTTATTACGAACAACTATTATTGGAAAAATTCCAGTTAGTCTAAGGAAATTCATAATTATTCGTGAATCAAAATACATCTTTTTTGAAACTTTCACTTTGGAATTAAAAAAGGATTTATTTTTAGTCTGAGAAAAACTTAAGAAAAATCTGGTAAAGTTTTTAAACTTCTCTTTTTTATACATATTAGATTATTTGTTATCAATAAATAGGTAATCACCTAGTTAAGAGAGTAGTTACAGGAAAAATAATACATAGTAGCATAGGTGAATGTCATTGGCGTAATTATATTGGTTTGTCTTGACCTGAATGACTCTTAAATGAGACTAGTTTTATTTAAGTAGCTGTAAGTAGTTGTAAACTGAATAAAATTATTTTTGTTATTGCTTTAATTGTTTGTCAATAGCACTAGAAATAAGTAGGTGTAACTGTGTAAAGGTTATAACCAAAACAAAATTCCAGAAAAACAAGTTTTTTGTGCTGATATAAGAAATAATATTAAAATACTAATTTTAATGTTGTAAATATTATACAAGGTGTTCCTAAGAACACCCAGTAAGCGTTAACAGTAAACTTCAGAGACAAAACGAAAGCAATTTAACCCAATTTGCTTATATTCTAAAGAGCATCGTTTACGAGTGTCAAAATTTATAATTATAATACCAACAGTTCCGTGAAAATAGCTCCTCTTGCGTTTTTCTTATAGACAGCTTATTTTCCGAGTAAAAACAAATTTCATGAAACCAGCCAAAACCAAAATTGATTTAGAATCGTTAATTTCTAAATGGCTTTACATGTTTGTTGTTAAAATCATCTAGTACTTGACGAATTCTCGTAGTCGATAAACTCCATCCCTTAGGTAATCTTTAGAAATAACTATTCATATTATAATTACGCCCTTTTTCTTCAAAAGATAATGGAGAAACGAAAAACGTAAATAACTGATACAAATGTAATAAAATGCGCTTCCAGGGAAGCCGGCACTGTTCACTCGTTGGTTGTAATAAATTTAGGGTGATTTAGAAACTGCCAGATATCACTCGTTTTTTTATCAGCTATCTAAAACACATCATTTTAGCTACATTCTAGATCTGACCATAAGATTCAACCCAAAAGAATGACTACTCTTTTGCAAAATCTTTTCTACTACATATTCGCAGATTATGGACCGTTGGACACCCTGTATAAAACAGTTTGCGTGAACATAATAGTAAATGTTAATAATCTGTAAGTAATTATTATTTTATTCAGTTTAAATTGAAAACAAATAAGTATTGCGGTATAAGCCTCAATTATCTATAATTTCACATAATGAGCTCTATTTTTAATTCAAAGTTTTAAATTTTTGCGAATTATTTATATTAATAGTATTGTATATTCCTTTCTGTCAAATAGCTATACAGGGTGGCCCACGAAAACGAAACAGACTGAATAACTCCCATGAAAATATATTTTTTTAAAAAACGTAAAAACACGTCGATTTGTATTGGAAGAGGGACATTTTCTGACGTACAATTCGAACTTAAACTTCAACCCCCTGGGGTTGACGCCCCAACCCCACCAGAATTTGTAATAGAAGAGGGATTCAAATGGCAAATCTTTAGAAAGGCCTTGCAATTTTACATACTGCCCCGTTTGAATTTTTAAATTCGGTCTATTTATTTGGAAAATACCGGGCATGAAATCTAAAACTTTAGAAATCTTCAAGGTATTGACGCCCGCTCCCTCAGAGGGTTGAAGTCTAAGGTTCGAATTGAACGCCAAAAATGTTCTGCTCCCAATACAAATCAACGTGTTTTTGCGTTTTTTCAAAAAATTATTTTCGTGCGAATTATCAGTCTGTTTTGTTTTCTTTGGGCCACCGTATATATTTAGCTTATTCACCATTCACAATAACCTAACAGTGAAAGTCAATACATCATTAATCAATATATTATTACTTTTATAATTTAAAGGTGACTTATTTAACCCCTTTAGCTTACTTTTGTAGAAAATTCTATTCTTAGGAAAAAGAAAAAAGATTGCTAACAATTAAAATTAGAGATTTTATTGTTTACTTGATGATTGGTTTTAAACAAACCAGTCACAGGTAAGTGTGACAAAGGACAGTGTTCGTATCTGCTTCGATAGTCAGGCGGCCTTTGAAACAAGATTAGCTCTTGACCAGAAGTACATGGATAATCTTGAAAAGCTTATAGAAAAGAAGACTATAAAGATTACTTGAGTTTGAGGTTATAGAGAGTTCCCTGGTAACAAGAAGACCATTACTCCCCAAAAGAACCCGTATCATTCCTTAATTTTTCCTTGGAATTCGGTTAAGTAATCGATCATATGTGAAACTGAAGCAGTTATGAAGTAAATACTGGGTTTGTAGGCAGACTAGAATTTCTACAGTTAAATTCGACAAATCTAAACAGATTGGTTGGTAGATAGTGATGTAACATTAGCGAATCTGTGCAAAATATGTTATTGAACTCTTAAAAAAAACACTTCTATTTAAAGTTAGCTTTTGTATTTCATTAAAAACTAAATTAATTTTTTTCTCTTTCTAAAACTCTAAAGCCTGATGTCGTTCCACCATCAGTAACATACGATGCCACTGATAATTGACTAAAGACACGTTTGTTGGGCAACAGTTCGATATAGCTACCCCTAGGATTTAAGTTCTACAATAAAAATTCAACCTTTTCAATGCATGTTTATCAAATCAGAGAGTCAAATCACACCTGCGGAAGGCCTCTCCGATATCAAACACTTAGAAATGTTTTAAAAAAACTTTGAAAATTGACTAATTTGACACTTCACAAGCACACCAACTGCCATGACACCATAATATCGCGGTTACGTTCTTAATACTCCCCGACAGTGTACCAACCGACAGTACCACAACTCAATTTCTCTAAATCACCTGGAGGACATTGACACCGCTCAAGCATGAATGAATTCGCCCCCCCCACAAGATTGAGGTGGAATTTAAAAAAAAATGAATATTGTACTGCTTCTAACCTAACCACCTCCTCGCTTCGCCCCCCTCACAAGATTGGGGTGGAATTTTTTAAAAAAAGGGATGTTTTACTACTTCTAACCTAACCTCCCCTCGATTTGCCCCCCCGCAAGATTGGGGTGGAATTCATCAAAGAAATGAACCTGCAGCTTCAACTAACTTAAACACTTAGGATTGGGGTGTAATGAATAAATAAAACACATCAGACTTTATTGTATGTATCGTTGTAGATTGCTTTGTGGCCCTGAAAAGGGTCGTTTTTCAGGTCAGCTGGCTCTACGTCGGAGGGTACAGCTCTGCAGCAGCTGAACAAAAGTGGTATCCGGATCGACTCTCTTAAACAGGAACTCCGCCGGATATCCCACGAAGTGCTTCGTTTTACTCCAATATTGGGGGTGGATCCACCAGCATCGCTCCACAAACGTTCAGCGTTTTGTGTGTGGACGTTAGGGTCCTCAGGCTCTACGAAGGTCAGCGAGTGGTTCACTGTGAAGTGATCAAAACCCTTAGCTTGCAGGGAGGCGCAGGGTCGCCAACAATCGGAGACAATGGTGGTGCCTGGTCGAATCCACTGTCGAATTAGGCCAACCAAGGTATTCGCAGTACGATCTGGGACGGGCACAAGAAAGATACGTTTTGAACCACGTTTAAAACCCCCAAACACCCATTGTCCTTCAATGCACCTTCCCCGATTGTACTTTCGCTTTTTCCAAACTTGGCTTCATCTATTTCAGAAGTGACACCAGATCCACCAAGTACCTCCAAGTGTTCAGCGAGCCAATGCACACACCCCTCTGCAGTATGATGACCAATCGACCACGGTTCCTCGAGAGCACTTCAGTTCCCGCATTATGTATTGCTGCCGGGGATAGGGTTGCATGCACTACATAACCAGGAAATAAAATGCTTTCTCTACCATCAACTTTGAATCAGCAAACCACGTAACGACCCTTGCACTCTTAAACACATCGCACTTAATCCGACGAGGTGCCTGTCAAGGACGTTCGATCACCCTCGATTTCCTGTAACGGAACGACCAGGTCCTCGCGTTCAGCTCTGCGGCTTGTTCACATTTGTGACAATCCAGTTTTGCTATGACTTTAGAACTACTGGGACTTGCATGGTTTCTGATATTGGTTTACTGATTTATGAAAATAAATGCAAAATATGAAATAAAATAAAATGAAAATTTTTTATTCTTTATTAAAGTTACAGTTAATTTAATTAATAACCATTAGGTAAACTTTATACTACCTTATTGCGACCTACGTTAACTGTAAATGATATACAAATGTATTATCATACCGTTAGAAAATTCTATTCCTTACGAAATACATGACATTCTGACGGTAGGTAGTATACAATCTTAATGTCAACATTAAAGCACAGATTATACACTCTTCTAACCTATTGGTCATGGTACTGTAAAACTATTACCAACAACGTTATAGTCGACTCCAATAACTGAAAATTGCATGACATGTCACTTACAGAATTTACTTTTAACGAATTTAAACTAATTTACCGATGTAAATAAACGTCTATCTATAACAAACAAACTCAATGCAGAGAATTTCAATTTTTTCAATTCCATTACCATAGCAAAGCGGCTAATCTAAAAATCACGAGTTACAAAATACATCTAAGGAGTTATAATATCACAACTATACCTGCTTTCTACAATTTCTGTCGATCTTACATGACAACAAATGACATACTATTCGTTTAGTATCTTCAATCTTGAATTTTTCAGAAGTTTATTTACACAAAAAAAACTGTTATTAATAAATACCTGCATTAGGCAAGCATACGCTGGTTCAATAAGCAACGCAACTCGAAAAACATGAAACATAATTAGAGTAACTGCTTCTGGTATTTCTGCTATATTTCTTATTGTATCTCTCTTCTCGGCAAAAGCCAAAGCAAAAAAGTAAGAGGATTGAATTAGTCCCCAAAATACAGCTATGATTACTACCTGCAAATATCCTGTTTCAATAAGTTCTTTTGGAAAACAAGACAGATTACCAGAGCACACAGCTTGAGAAGGTCATTTAAAGCATTAGATGCATCGATAATCGTTTGATATACCTTGTTTAATCTTAAAATATTATCAGCTGCATCAACTATGAAACAAAAGAACCAATTTTTTTAAGAAATACTAAAATTGTATACCTACTCCTTTTATAGTAAGTTGGTATTACAAGATTTCCTTGAACAATGCTTCTTTTGATCTTTTTACACATCTCAAAATTACTGTAACTCAAATGTATGTATTCATATTTCAATAAGGTGTTTAGTTGCTTTAGTCTTTTTTCCAACCCGTTTATAAGAATCTTGTTACTGTATTCAATTAAGTTACTCATATATGCAACAAAATCCAATCCAAGGTACCTTCGTAACACTTCCATTAGTCCAAACTTATCACCAATGATATTATAACCCGTTACAATGTCTATACATCCTAGACTTGTATTGATAGCAATAATAAAACTAAAATATGCCATTAATTTACGCTTCTCGAAAGATGTGAAGTCTGTTTTCACAAACAGATCCACCTATACAATTATTTTGTATTAGATATTAGTGACAGTAGTTAGTACCAATTTACTAACCTGGTTCAACGACTTGACAAATTTGAAGAATTTTCGAAAGTTACTTGGCAAAACAAAAACCCCACAGAAATATATTGACACGTAACCAACAACATCAATGAAAAGCACTAATTTATCTGTATTACCAATGATTTTTATTGAGTATTCTCGAGGAGAATTCGCATCAATAATCACACCCCAAAAAGTCATGAAGGCTATGAATACAAAAAAAAAGAAATATTTAATGTATAATAATGCACCTTGCCACTTACTAGCGAAACATCCAACAATAATTCCAAAGCAAAAGTAAACGTTTGAAAATTCTAAAAGTAATTTTGTTTTTGTTTTGCAAATTGTAACAGGAAAAATGCCTATAAATCGAAAAAACCATATGAATTGTTTATAGAAATGATATATATGCATTGAAATAAAAGATTTTGCGTTTTTTTGTTCCATGTTAATATAGAATATTTCTTAAAAACAGAAAAACAAAAATGAAGCAGGTAATGATCAAATACTTAAAAAGAAATTAAGAGGCAAATACTGTTTTGTTTCATTAATGATTCTTTGGAATTTATTTATTGAAGCACAATAATCTTGTTTGAAGTTAATCACAGTAAATAATATCGAAACAAACTCTACCATAAGAAAAAAAAATTAAATGTGCTACAGTAGTGGATCTAGAAATACTTTTGAGGGGAGCCCAGTAAAGAAACTCTACTCTTATGTCTTACTTATTTTAGTATCTTGCCCAATTTTTAATTCTACCATCTACTTAGATTTGTATGATATTTAGATTCTTCTACACAATTTTTCGTACATTGATATCTTGTAGATCAATTTCTCGTAAATCAATTTATCAGGCGTAATAATACCTTGTAAATATTCAATTTTTATGCAAATTTGTTAACAAGAACAAAAACATGCTTAAGTTTGATTTAGAAAAATAATAGGAATATATGATGTAAAAAGATATTAGTGTACATATTGATTTTTACCATGGCTGAGAAATGATTACTCTAGTTTCTTTCCTAATGCAATATCATCCACACCTAAATATGACCATAGACAACAGCATCAGAATATTTAGAATTTCCGCAACTGCAATTAATATCTACCTTCTTTTTTAATGCTAACTGATGGTAATTGTGACTTATTATGTTGTTACACCCCCATACTCTTCAAATGCAGATGTACTACCATAAAGATAAACTAGCTAACGTTAACGAAAATCCAAATGAGTTTATAGTGATTCGTGACGGTATTAGGACTGCAAACGAAAATCTAGAACTAGCTAACGAAAAAGTAAAGTTATTACTTAAAGAAGACGAGTTCGAAAAAGAGTGCGAAAGAATGTTGGAATACAGAGATCAGGTGACATAAATATTATCCAGGTTGCAAATTCAAATTGATGGGCAATATACCAAACAAGAAGATGATGTTGCAAGTATTTCCAGTAACGTAACGCAGGTATCATATAAAGGAAATACAGGCGGGACTAATGTTAAGTTACCTAAATTAGAGCTCCGCAATTTCAAGGGAGAATTGGCTGATTGGACCCTGTTTTGGGAGCAATTTCGCACGGTAGTGCATGAAAACGAATCTTTAGACGCGGTTGCTAAATTCAGTTATTTAGAACATGCACTTATTGGTAAAGCTGCAGCAACGATTAGTGGTTTAACGCCTTCCGAAAGATCATATAACGCTGCGATTGAATTGTTGAAGCATGAATATGGAAATCAACAACGAATAATAGATAGACATGTTCAAAAACTTTTATCTTTAACGCCCATTAAGAGTCGAGTTGATGCTGTTGGTTTACGTAATTTGTATAATACGACTTCTTCAATCACTCTTAATCTAACGTCCTTGGGAGTGAAGGCGGAAGAGTATGGAATGATGGTGAAATCCGTTATTCTCAATTTAATGCCGTATGGTCTGAAAATTGATTATTATAAACAATATCCTAGCACAGAAAACGCTGTAGATATTGCCGAACAAATAAATAATTTGTTGAATTATTTAAAATTAGAAGTTGAATCAATTGAAATTGCGCAGCCATCGGCCTCAGCTTCTAAGAGCTCAAGTTCAACGTTCAATTCGAACAAGGACGATAACGCAATAAAAATGTCAACCGAAACTTTATAGAGCGTAAACAATATACTGCTGCTGGATTATTGACTATGGTCAATGAATGTTTCTTTTGTAATTCTAAAGACCACACTTCTGAGAAATGTAATAAAGATGACATAACGCTAGAACAGAGAAAACAAATTTTGAAAAAACAAAATCGTTGTTTTCGTTGTACTAAACGAAATCATAATTCTAAAGCTTGCAGGAATAAGGTTACCTGTGACGGATGTATGGTAAATATAGACATGTAACATCCATGTGTGATCCTAATTATAAAAGGGAAGAAACGTCGAATGCAGCAACAAGCTTGTTTACGAAAGGTCAAAATAATAACGAACAAATATATTTACAAACCGCTAAGGCTTATGTTTCGCCCTTAAGCAATACCGATAGAAGTGCATTTGTCTGTTTAATTATAGACGGCGGTTCACAATTATCTTATATAAAACAAGATGTTTCTCGTCAACTAGGATTAAAAATTCTATGAACTCGTGATGCTGTTTGGATGTAAGACGAGATCACAGCCTAAATTATATAACAAGGTTGAACTAAAATTGATGTCTCAATATAACGACGAGTCAATTCCGATAACAGCAATTGAAGTACCCGAAATTTGTTTTGATTCATATCTAACACCAAATGTTAATCATCCCATGCTTACTACATTGAATATGGCAGACGTTTCAATTGGAAACGCTCCCACATTAAACGGAATTGTTTTATTAATTGGGGCAGATAATTATTGGAAATTTGCTGCAGGCGAATTCATTCGTTTATCAGAAGATCTGACCGCAGTCAACACAAAGTTGGGATGGACGCTTCAAGGACCTAGTATTAACGAATCGGCAAATGTAAATACGATCATCGCATCAACTTTACATGTCCAAGTTGCCCAAGAAGTAAACGATTAGGATATAAAGCAGTTCTGGGAATTGGAAGCTATTGGAATTAACGATAAACAAACGAGCAATAATGTTACCAATGAATTCATTGAAAACAACATTATAATGAAAGACGGCCGTTTTGAAGTATCACTTCCTTGGAAAAGTGATGGTGCAGTGGATAACAATTATTTTAGTGCTTTATCGCAAATGAAGAATTTAACCTTTAAACTATTGAAGAACACTCGTTTAATCGAATATGATAAGGTCATACGTGAATTCATGGACAACGAAATAGCTGAAGAAATTCCTTCTGATTGTTCGTCTGAAAAAACTTATTACATGCCGCATCATCCAGTTTATCGCGAAGATAAAACAACGTCAAAAATTCGTGTTGTATTTGATGCTTCAGCCCAAGCACCAGGGTTTGCATCATTAAATGAACTTTTGTATTGTGGTGAAAATTTAGTGCAAGATATAATGAAGATTCTACTAAATTTTCGTGTTGGAATTACCGCAGGCATTGAAAAGGCGTTTTTACAGATAAGGTGAGTGAACTCGATCGAGACTGTCATCGTTTTTTGTGGTATAAGCATCCGATCACCGATGTGAACAGTTTATCGGCCATACAAGAATACAGGATGACAAGAGTGACATTCGGTGTAACGAGTAGCCCATTTCTATTATCGGCTACTTTGAAGAAACTGTTTACCATCGCATCTACAGATTTTCCAGAAACCACGCATCGTTTAGCGACCTCGTTTTATGTTGATGATCTGGTTCTTACCGTAAACTCTATCAACGATGCCATCAAATTGTTTGATGAATCAAAAATGATACTAAAGGGAGCTGGAATGAATTTACGCAAGTGGCGTGAACTACAATTTTATATTAAAGAAAACGAAATAAACAGTAGCGCACAACCGTGTCAAAAGGTGCTAGCCTTGTATTGGGATACAGTAAATGACAACATATTTTTGGATTTATCTTCTGTGATCTCATTTGTTAACAAAATTCAAATTTGCACGAAAAGAAATGTCATACAAGCCATCGGGCGTATTTACGATCCTTTACAGATCTCGGGACCATTTACGATAACGGCTAAAATTCTTTTGCAGCTCATTTGGAAGCTAAAGATCGACTGGGACAGCGAATTACCGTCCGAATATCGCTCAAATTGGATAAAATGGTGTAACGATTTGAAGAATTTGACTTCATATGGCATATCCAGAAGTGTTGTGT
>VTPC01007052.1:51953-62152 GCA_011009095.1 Ignelater luminosus
TCTTGGTGGTTCAAGAACTATTCCAAGAAAGTTTGTACGAACGTGCCATCTTTAAAAATCTATAACTGGACAAGGAAGCAAGATCAGATATAGTTCATAGGAACTTCTAATCTTATCTTAAGTCAAAGAATACGTGATTAATGGTCGAAGTTTGCAAATTATATTACCTGGAAGTTTTGGAAAAAGTCTAATTATGCTTTTTTCAATAATAAGTTAAATAGGTCACGAGGCCAAATATTTAATAACAAATCTAGTCTTTGTTTTCTTATTGACAATAACTTCTCCATATTTTTAAATATTAGGTTTGCATTTAGTTTCAGAAATAACCAATTATGTCTTAGAAAAACACTGCCAGAGAATCTATTGGAGTTTTGAAGTTAGATTTCTGTTTCCTTAAAACTCTCAGTATTGTCGTTTTCACTTTATCCAAAGTTCTTTCAATGTAGTGCACAGACCTGTCAACGTTACGCATTGTGGCATGAAGTGCAATTTTCGTCGATCTTTCACACCAATAAGCGTGTTGATTTCTATCAAACGCATAAATGGTAGAGCTTTTTCCAAAGAGTGCCTATTAACATTCCTCTTTAAAGACTTAAACTGGAAGGATGTTAAACTAATGGTCTTAAAGATTCTTCTTTTCCGCCGTGGAAATATAGACCACTTTGGTCGATCTCCAAGTTGACGGACATATCTGACTGTCAGGATGGATACATAATTTTTCTTATCCAAGGTAGAAGGATGTCAAGAAGTCTCCGAAGCAATTCTGGAAATGTTCCATCTGACTCAAGTAATTTGAAGATGCTAGATTTGTTTAGTTTCTATGAAATGGCGTCGTTTGTTACCACAGTTTTGGCCACGTCAGGACCTAGTGAGGCCTCCGATGATGGTGGCATTCAAATTCAAAAACCTTCTATCACAAATGTAGATCAATTCTTTTGTCTCAGATTAATACGATAGAATGGTATATCAAGTCTATCAATAAAACAATATGGCAGTTAGATCTTATTGATTTATTTATTTATCAGGGTTAATAAACCAAACAATAACTTGTTATAAGTACAGTGTCTGTAGGTATTGCTACACCTAGCGTCTGTTATTACATCTTATCATTCTCTTCTGCTTGAAGTGAAATCACAACAAAAGTAATAATGTTCTTGATCAACTACAAAGGAGAATTGTTAATGTTATCTTATATTTTACGTTAAAGAAACTGAACTTACTGTAGTATATAAGAACCTATTAACATTAAACAATCCACAAGCTGAAAACCTATATTTTCGTAAGCAAAGCGTCATTGCAAAATTGTAAACCTAAAAATCAAGAAACTCTTATTGCTACACGTGATTTAGCAGACTTTGATTTGATCAAATTTTAATGCTCAAAACTAATAATACCAAGAAAAACGCAAAGTTACTTCTATTCATTCTATTAAAATGTTTTTTGTCACTGTTACCTGTTTTTTGTAACGCAGGCTTGTATTCTCCAACGATAACAGTTTACAAACTAAGTTATGTGTTTCATTTATCTAAAATTTGTATAGTAAGTACATTAATACAATATTTGAATGCACTGCAATTAAATAATTAACTATAAACTTACTTTGATTGAGCATTCATACCATGGTTCTACAGTTAAGACAAGTCTTGTTATTTGAAGAGAAAAAATAAAAATCCAAAATATGAATTCCAAAATACCTTTTGTTTTTCCTTCCAAGAGCAAAATCATAAAATATTTAGATGCAACCAATTGAAATTGGGCTGCTACGATTGCTAGCTAAAAACGATTTTTTTCCAACTAATAATAATTTAGAAAAAACTTACCAAATTATTAACATTGAAGATGCAATTTAAACTTTCAGCTGCGTTCAGTAGTTTAAGAAATACTTGATTAAGTCTTAATATAGCGATATCTAAAATTAAAGACAAAATTTGAGAATGTTAAGACCGTTTAATTTAAACTAAATTAACTTCTTCGTTTTGGTTTTGATTTAAGTATGCATACTACCAAAGCCAGGCGTTACGTTTTGTTGGCATTTTAAAGTCTCTAGAACAATAGTTTGAAAGTATCAACACGATGTTTGAGGAAGGTACATGTAGGAGAGTATTAGTGTTACCAGTAAGAAGAAGAGAAGTATATATTTGATATAATTGAGAAAAATGGTTGTATCTTTAAAAAAAAATTGTTTGAATTATTACCTTCTTGAAGCGTCATAGATTGCTTGAATTGAATTGAATTCTTTAAATACTGCAAATAAAGCAAATAATTTATTCTTGCTATCCGTTTCTTTAGACTGTACGCCATGTAGCAATTTGCGAATGTAATAGCTATAGCCATTATGTAAATCATATAATAACCAGAATTCTTTTCTATTAAACCAAATAAAGTATTTTGTTTATTAGAATATCCCATATAGACGTCTATAATATCAGGAAACAAACTATACATGAATAAAGTTGACAAAAATATACTTGATTTCTGTTTTTCAGATTTGGTATGTAGCGGTTGGATTTTGGAATCAATCTACAAAAAATCATCTGTGAGCTGATACCTGCTTTTAAGAGAAAATTTCTATCTACATTTTTAATGTGACCTAAATAACGAAAAAAATGTTTTAGTTTTCTTGGTATCATAAAAATTTCACAAAATATCATGGAACAATATGCATTTATACCCGCATAACGGACAAACTTATCTGTGTTGGTTACTGTATGTAATGGCTTTGTATTATTGTGTGAGAATAAGCTCAGATATTGATCATAGTAAGCTGTTCCAACTAAAAAAAATAACTATAGGTTAGTATACATTGAGGTAGATTTAAGTCAATTACGAACGAAGATCCCAAGAATATAACTGTAAACTGTGTACGAAAGAGATAACTGCAGATAAAGCTCTGATTTCTTTGTTCTTATTACAGTTAATGGAAAAAGTCCTGTAATGCGTAACATCCACATAATTGTTTTACAACGTTCGTGCATTTCTTCAGATATTTTAAATTTTATGTTAGAAAATAAATGTAACATTCTTATTTTAATTTACATGTAACTATCACACTAGAAAAAAATCAATATTAAAAGCAACTGCTAGGTTTAAAAACCATTAAAAACGGACAAAATTATAAGGTTCTATAAAACCATTTAACTTTAAGTAAAACAAACAAAGTTTTAAACATTTTTAATGTATAACACTTAATCGACTAATAAAAATGATTTGTTATTGTTCTTGAGTCGTCTTCAAACTTTTATGCTAATGAAAATGAATTTCTCGATTAATAAGAAAAGCTTCAGTGTTAATTGGTATTTTCGAAAAGAAAAAAACTAGAGTCACTATGCCACATAGTTGACACATAATAGTACAGATTATCATACTAAACTCCGATGAACATAAATTTGTTGCAGAAATCTATGGAGACCATAGATACTTGTATATATGCTATAGTAGGCCCATGGCTTGTTTTTCTATTTTCTGCCACTGCTTCCTATTATGCGTTTTTTGCTTCCATTCGGACACTCCTAACTTCCTCAAATTTTCTTCTACTGCTTTCCTCCATTTCGACCTGGACCTTCCTTTTCTTCTTGTCCCTGCTCACCTTAGCCTTTGTACTTTAATTACACTTACTACGTCCTGTTCGGTATACAAGTCCTTTAATTCTTCATTAGACCTTCTTTCCCATCTTTCCCCTACCCTTTTTCCACATAAGAATCTTTCGTTTCCATGTCCCCAATCGTTTTTGTTCTACTTTTCGCATTGTCCATGTTTCACTCGCGTACGTCACTACTGGTTTGATAACTGTCTTGTACACTCTTACTTTCACTGTTCGCTTGTTAAACGCATACACACATTTGTTCGCCGCCACTAATCTTGCTTGTATTTCTTCTGTAACTTGGTTTTCTTGTAAATATGGCTCCGAGATATGTGAACCTGTCTACTTCTTGAGATTTATACTCTCTACCTTCATCCGTTCTAATCCTTAAATAACTGTTTTGACTAAATTGTTCCTCTGTTCATGTTATATATCTCGTCTTATTTTCATTTATTTTTAAGCCTTTTTCCACGATGCCTTCTCTAGCCTTTTTATCACATTTTCCAGTTCAGTTTTACTTCTTGTTATCAGAACTACATCGTCTGCATAAGCTAGACATTGGTGTCACTTGTGATAAACTAAACCTGTTCTATTTATTTGTGCTTCTCTCATTATTTCTTCCAGTGTCAAGTTAAATAATATTGACGACATCGGGTCACTCTTTACTTTGAACCCTCTGGATAATTTCCCTCCTATTTTAACCATATTTTGTTTTTTAGCGTCATTTTTACTAATTTTATTAACTTATTGCCAACTTCTATACTTTTTAGAGCACTATACAGTGTATCCCAATTTCGATGCTCACTACTGGGATCTCTGAAATTGTAAGAGATACGAAGTCGGTTAAATTAGAAAAGTTTTGGCTATTTTGGAGATCAGTTTACGTATGCTAGTGTTTTTTCAAAAAAGTTCACGGCTTACTAGATATTTGCTAAAAAAGAAATTATCTTATTTTTTTAAAATAAAATTCATTTCCCACTTAGTGTGCAATGGTTTTAAACATATGAAAATCATTGGTTTTTGTCAGATTAATTACATTTGTTATGTAACAATTGCTAAAACAAAACAAAAGACGCTTTTAAGATAATTTACTGAACATTTACTAAGCATCTAATGCCCCATAAAAGCGTATTTATTTTGTTTTAGCAATTTTTGCATAACAAATGAATTTCTTTGATAAAACTCCACTACTTTGTGTGTTAGATGTTATGGCACACTATGATGAAAATAACTCGGTAAAACAAAAGAATAGCTATGTCAAACCATGTATCACTGAAAAGTATTTAAGGCGTGCAGTTCAGTAATATGGAAATAAAGTAGGCGTTCCATTAGAAAAAATTTGGTTTTACGTTTCACCGCCGAAAAAAACAAAAGACAATTGTGAAAATAATTTTTTTGTGTTTCGGAGTAAATTCTCTAAAATACCCTCTTTGCTGTTCTTTTCTATCTTTGCTCCTTCCTGAGATATTTCACTTAAAGAAAATAAAATAATTTTGTTTTTAGCAAATATCTAGTAAGCCGTAAGCTTTTTTGAAAAAACAAAAGCATAAGTAAACTGATCTCCAAAATGGCCAAATCTTTTCTAATTTAACCGACTTGGTATCTCTTACAATTTCCGAGATCCCAATACTAAGCATCGAAATTGGGACACACTGTATAGTCGTTCTCTTATTATGCTATCATAAGCTTGCTTGAAATCTATAAATATTATAAAAGTGTCTTTCTTGTATTCACGACTTTCTGCTTGTATTTCCCTCATAATAAATATTTGATCATCAGTTGACCTTCCTTTACAAAAACCGCACTGGTCATCTCCTACTATTCTTTCCATTGCACCTTTTAATCTATTTTTTATGCACATTTCCAAAATTTCGTATGCTACATTAAGTAGTGCTATGCTCCTATGGTTTTCGCAATCTGCTTTTGTACCCTTCTTATGCAATGGGCATGTCACTGCACTGTTCCATTCTTTAGGCATTTCTTCTTCTAGCCATATCTTTCTTATTAGGCATTGTAAACTCTTCTCTAGTCCTTCCTCCCTTCTTTGAACAGTTCTGCTGTTTTTCTTTAGCTGGACTTCTGTTATTTTTTAAATTTCTCATTATTTCTTTTATCTCATTCACGTCTGGTGGTTGTTCATTGTTTTCAGTGTGCTCCTCTTCTAATACCTGTTCTTGATTATCATATTCTTCCATGTCTTCGTCTTTCGCATTGTTTAACAACTCCTGGAAGTATTTTACCCACCTTTCTAAAATTCTTCCGAAATTCGTTTTCCTTTTCTATTTTTATAGAATATTGTTTTTGGCAGATACCCTTGTTTTTTCTTTCTTACTCCCTGTTATAAATTTCTAATTTCTTTACTTCTATATGCGTCTTCTATTTCCTTAATCTTCTTCTCCTTGAATTCTTTTTCTCTCATTATTTTCTTGCACTTATATATCTTTATATATCTCCTTTTCTGTTTCAGCTTCTCTATTTAACATATTGATTCTTACTTTATTTTGTATCTTTAATTCAGTTTCACATTCACTGTCATACCACTCTTCTCTTTTCCTGTTATCCTTATTCATGCTTTTTCTTGCCGCTTGTGACATATTTTGCTCAATTTTTTTCCACCCTTCCTCTATACTTTCATTTCTTATTATTTTACATTTTTCTTGCAATAGTTTCCTATATTTTATCTTTTCTTCTGGAGTTTGTACCCTTTTTATGTTTATACCTTTTTCCCTTTTTGTTTTCTTTTTGCTTGTTAGAGGTACTATCTGTTTCATTTTAACTCCTAGTAAAAGATGATCACTATCTTCTATTCGTTCTAACATTTGTGACGCATAAATGATCTTTCTTATCTATTAGTAGATGATCTATTTGATTTATGTATCTACCATCTGGTGCTCTCCACGTGCCTTTATATATATCCTTTCTCTGAAAGTAGGTGCTTTTAATTCTTATATTCTTTCCTATTGCAAGGTCTGTTAATTAGCTTCCCATTCTCATTGGATTTCACATGTCTACTATATTTTCCGATGGTTGGTCTAAATATTTCCTCTTTTCCTATTTGTGCATTTGCATTTTCCAAGACTATCTTAACGTCACACTGTGAGATGCTGGCGTATTTTATTTCTAGTTGACTATAAAATTCTTCTTTAATTGCCATATTAGCATCTTCTATCGATGCATGTATATTTATTAAACAAATTTTTGGTAACGCCCTTTTATTCTTATATAGCACATCCTATTTGTAATTGGCTTAAACATGATTGTTAACCCTTTAAGATTGCTGTTAACCAAGAAGCCTGTACCCAATCTCCTGTCCTTTCTCCCACTGTTAAAAAAATGTGATCCTCCACTTGCGTTATTTCATCCTCTTTTTGTTTTGTTTCCTGTACTGCAATTATGTCTAATTTATAGCGTTTAATTTCTTTTATTAAATTCTTAATAGCTCCTTCCTCATGTAAGCTTCTCACGTTTATGGTTCATAGAAATATGTTTCTTGAGTTTTTCTTTGTTTCATGTTCTTTGTCCATTGTCATTGCGTTTGTCGTTATCCCGTTACCTTCCTCTGTCCCGTTTGCATTTAGTTTCTTGCATGTTTTTTTGTAATCATGCTATCTTTTCCGTTCCACTCCCATACTTCATCATTTACAATTAATTTTTTGTATCCTATTTTTACAGTGTTTCCTTTTTCTCTTTCGTTTTTGCCTTGTTTCTCAATATAGCCTGTATCTTTCTTTCTTCTTTTGTTAAATCATTCTCGATAAAACACTGTGTCTCCTTTAGCTTGCTTTTTGCTTTTATTATCTGCAGTTTTTGTTCAAAAGCTTCACATTTCGTTATTACAATGCGTTGACCCGTGGCAATTTTAATTTCCTTAACTGACTTTAGTTTGGTCTTTATCTTTAAGTTATTTTCTTCTTTCACGCGATTTTTCGTGTTACTTATTGGCACGTTTAAATGGAGACCATATAGTGACCAAAAAGAGTCAATTGTAAACATAATCTTCAGATACGTTTCATTTAAAATTACCTCTATACGATGTAACAAAATTATGTTCAAACTCAGATTTACAACTTACAAACTGTGTTTGTTTTATTTCCCTACTCAATTTCCCGAGAAAAAAATGCCAACTCGATTTATCAAATATTATTTATTTATATATTATCACTAATGAAACATAGTCTTATTCTCTTTCTAATAACCACATTCTTTTTACTATTTTTAAAATGGTGATCTCTCAGTGAAAAATTTTGAAGTCTGAGTTTCATCAGTGATAATGATAATAAAAATAAATGAGTAAGCATCGAATTTTCCCATGAAATTAAGCAGTACAGTAAAACAATCGAAGTTTCTTAGTGTTAACCTTTTTTCGAGAAGTACTTTTAGTAAATAAAAAAACCAACATTCTTTGCAGTTTACACGGTAGTTGACAAGAATCCTTAAAAAGATGTGCCAAATCATGGCCCTCCTATTTTAGAAAATTGATTAGCATCTTAAGACGAGATCCCAGATGACGTATCAGCGAAAACAGAATTTCCGCAAACCCAAAAGCGACCTTGGCAGTTCACTTTTAGTCGAAAAATGACAAACATGATGTCATTTAAATATTTCATGTTTTAGGATTCTACTTCAAAGTATAAGCAAATAACAGACCGTTTCCACTTCTATTTGGCACCTTGTATTAAAATAACGTTACGTCCTATGTTCTACTTATATTTTTTTCTTGATGTAGTTTACTTGAACAATTTTTGGACACTTAAAACAATATACGCAAGGTAATCAATTTTGCTTTGATCAAGTTTTATCCATCATTAGCTCTGGCTTAATGACACTAAAAACTTCCTTAAAACCATCACTTGGAAATTGCAAAACATTAAATCTATTTTTAATTGAAATTGTAAAACCAATTTAGAATTTCTCATCCGAAACGTTTCCTTACTGGTAAAGAGTACTTAAGCATCATCAGATTGTGGGGTTTCATTTAAAGCAAAGTCATCGTCGTATATCAAAATCGGCAGCGTCATCATTCTGCTGATAGTGCTAAAAGACATAACGAATTAAAGTTAAATAAATGTATCAGGGTTTTTTCTAAAACACCTTTCCGCGTCATTTGGTAAATTTATGGTAAACATTTTGGTTACTCATTGCTTATTTATAGTATAAGGTAAACAAATGATATAAAATCTCATCTTAAAAGAAAAATAAATTACTAAATTACAATAAATGGGTAATGCAAAAGCCGTTACACTTTTTTCTCACAGATAGTTCAAAATCTAATTAGCTAGGTATGAAGGTGTACTCTAACAATTACAACTACTGTAACTAGAATACTTTTCCTTAATAGAAATGCAAATCAACTTTTTATGTACGTATATACCAATAAGCAAAAATATTAATTTGTCACTGCTTTTGAATATTTCCATGGTCATTAATATTTATTAGCACAGTGATTCTTTTGCCGTGTTCTTATTGTGTAATAAAGATTTTTTGTTTTATAATACCTAAATGTCAATTGTATTGGGACTTTAGTTTGTACGCTAGAAGGTGTCTAAACCCAGTGCCAAAAGATTGAGAACCTCTAATCACTTTCTTAGCAACAAATTAAAATGTAATAATAAAGAATTGTTTTATTTAAATTTAAGTAGAGTTTCACTTCATGAATAGGATTGTCAAAAACATAGCAACCATTGCTTTTATGAATTTAAAATTAAGCGAAGTCGGTGTAAACGGGCATAAGAAATTCCTCAAAAACCTAAAGAAATTTGGGATGGATTTATACGGTATTTTTTACATTTAATTTTACAATTCATGATTAACCAATGATATCTTATACTGGCTCCACTGCAGTGAATGATAATTGATAACTGACATATCCATCAAGTTAATAAAGAATGAAATGCAAAGTATTTTAAATACTTCAAACTTAAGTTGGAAGATAACCTATGAATCAAATGATAAACATTGATAGTATTAAATTAACAAATATAAATCCATTTTAAGAAATAAAACAAAACGAAATTAAATGCTCGAAATGGGAAGTAGAAGTAGAAGTAGTAGAAGTAGATCTGTTGCAATAAATATTTTACAGTAATGATGAACTGAATGAGCATTGTCGCTGTATTTACCAAAATAAAATGCTTGCCTGCTTATTCTTGGGTGATGAAGTGAAGAAATTTAGAAGAGTGGAAGATACAGAAATGACAATGACTTACTAGGTTATAGAGAAATTTCAGAGAAGATAACTGCATGATAATGGTAACTACTTCATATGTGTATAGAGAGTAACTGATTCCATTCCATTTCACCTTTTTTATCATTTCTAAGGTTTGACTGGAGGTGTGTATGTACTTGGTGTTTGTTGTTTTCCTTGAATACCAATAATGATTTCTTTATAAAGATCTTATATATGGGATTTACTTTGTGGTCAATAAATGTCTAAGCTGATTGTTGTTTGTAAGTACTATTATCTAATAATTCTTTATCGAATGATTTAAGCAAACGACCATTTGCACTTTTTAGCCAAAATAATCTAAACCTTGATTTCATTAAGAAAAATGTATTGGCATTTTGAGGTTTTATATATAAAGTCATATTGACCAAAAATCACCTGACAGCGTTCTACAAT
>VTPC01007053.1:0-32671 GCA_011009095.1 Ignelater luminosus
GAGGAAAAGAAAGAAGAAAAAGTTTTATTGTTCGATCACAACAGTCCCTGTCGTAGCTTGCACGAACTCTTTCCTTCAACAGTCAAATGATCAGGAATCGTAATTATTGCAAACACAATGGAATTACATTCAAGTTAGAAACCAGAGCCAAATTATCTTGAGGATTCAATAGTAACAGTTTAAAACTTTATGAAAGAGTAATTATGCAGCCGAAACCTGGACTAAATCGTTAAGGGTTAATGAAAACGGAAGACTTTTAAGTGCACAACGTTTCATGACAATAAGAGTAGTAAAATCCTATGCAGCCTAGGAACTGCCAAAATAAAAGTCTGTACAAAAACCAGGCTGGCTCGGAATCTTTCCGCAATTAAATCCTTATATTCCTGGGCTAATAGTACAGTATCTACAGCGGCTGCTCTAATAGCAACTAGTAAAATTAGCAGTAACAGGTGATCGTGAAATATTTTATAATCTAGCTGCAAAATCTTTTATAAACGGTAGTCTAAGAAAACGTACAATCCAAAAATGGCATCAAAGCTGGTCATGACTGAAGACCTATTTTGTAAGATTTGAAAAATTGCACGGGAAGGTTTATCGTCTGGAAAAAAATCATTGGACTGTGACAAAAGCTGCAGATTTTGTCACCTGTCAAGTTGATGGTGGTTTATATATTTTTGTAATTTTTGTTATTTTCAAAAGTGTTATGGAATCATGGTTTTGGTAGGACAGCTATCAGTAAATCAGTATTTTTCCATAACCGTTCAAATAGAGTTTGTATCCTATGTTGAAAATATATCTTTCTAACGTTTACGTAACATAAATATGCCAAAGGCAAAAATATCTCTCAAATTTCCAATGTAATTTTGTTTTAACACGTTTCCACAAATTTATAACGAACCGTTTTCTTGCTTTCAATCGGTTTTGCTGAATAATTCGCCTAATAAACAAAATTATTACTCACGCGCTTGAACGTAATTGGTTAAATATTTATTTAAACAATTTAATACTAGGATTACACCCATACACATGATTCAAACAACCAAAGCAAATTCTGTTTACTGTAATTCTCGCAATAATATTTAAATCGCAAGAGAGCTTTCATAACACTAATTTTCGCCCTGCGTTATTAATTAATAATATTACTGTTTTAATTGGAGTTAAAATTTCATTTAAGTAAAACCTTTTGTGATATTGTGATAATAAAAGCAAGATGGGGTAAAGATTACATCTTTTTAACATGAACATTTATTAAAGGATAAAAATAATCAAGTGGAAACATCTAAAAAAAGATAAAATCTTACCTTTACAAACGTATTATTATCCTGTGGATCCAAAACGGTAGCATAAACAAGAACATTATTTCAGGTTGACATGAAGTATCACACAGCTTAAAATGTACTAGCGTATCGCTTCATTCTACATAAAACAATACTATTAACAAAGTAAAACAACAACTATTCTAAAGAAAGTAAACAGCATTATTGCCACCGAAACACCATTGTGCGATAAAAGAAAATAAACATTCTATACTCTCTTAAGACTCTACTAGCTAGGGTAAAAGGAGAATGGTCTGCTTATTTTTATCTTTTTAACCCAAGAAAATTTAGAGCAAAAGACTCCCAATATCTTGAGTTTTCGAAGGTATAACAAACGTATCATATTACCCTTACCAAAATCGTATGATCCACTTTTTTGTTTCGAGGATCGGTAATACTAAAGCTCCAGTCTCTAACGATCTTCCTTACTTGCGGCCCTTCTGGGTCAACTAAACGGAAAGCAGTGATGTTGGTCCCTCCATACTTGAATTCTTCCAAGTCTACACCGTGCAAATCCTGTTGAAACGTTTCTAATATAAAAATCTTTAAAGAAATATGGAAAACGTGATGAGGCATATTTTTAGTGTCTTGAATTGATACTTGCGCACGTATTCAAAGACGACCCAGAAATGATAAGTACAGATATTGTTTTTACATCTCCAAAAGGAAAATTAAGCAAGTTGAACTTCTATTATAATTTTCTTTTATCTCCTGCTATGAAACGGTTTAATGAGGGCATATTATCAAACTATATGTTACAAAAGGTCTGAATTTTGAGCTTAACAAGAGTATTAGTATAATATTTTCTATATTTTTTGCAGGTACGAATAACACAACTCCGCTAGCTGAAACTGCGACAAAGACGGGTTTATCAGCTCAAAGGATTGTTCGAAATTCTCTATAGAGCTCGAAATAACGCCATGTTTTTGCGCAGTTAAACCCTCTCTGTACTAAATTTCATAAATTCCGCCATTCACGTGCAACCCCAAGATAATTAATACTTGTGTGCACAGTGAGCACGAGAACGAGAAACTTAAATAGCGCACCCTTCTTACATTCAAATATTTCAGTTAAATAAATAAGTAACGTAATATTTATAAAACCATTTCGAAATGGGATCTGTTTTAATTAAAACTGCATGTAGTATTACGTATTACAATCCGTCGGGATATGTTTGATATTAAAGCAACTTGATTTTACCTTTGATTTGAATAATTCAAAACCTTGCAAATGATATTAGCCACCTCAAAACGACATTTCGCAATGAATGAAATACCCGCGTGCTAGCTTAAATTTGAGATAGTGATTTCCCTAAAGAAACACATGTGGTTTTGATTATATCAGAAGAGCAGCTTTCACCTACGTTGGCTGGGGATTCCTTTGAAAATGTAATGAATAGGGTTTATTGCTTTTGTTATCCTGCTTAATATGTTTCTTTAGCAATGCAAATGAATAGCTATAACTTATAATTAACATTTTAGTAATTTGTCTCCCTTTTCATATTAGTCCCCCCATTAGGATAATTTTTAATAAGACTATGAATTTATTGTACGTTTGAAAGATAGAAAAAGTATTACTTTAGTAACGAAATCTTACCGTCAATAAATTACAATTTGTCTTGATCAGAGATCTCTCGGTAAATATTGACCAAGCAAACATAGAAAGAAAGAACTGTTCAGAGAAACACAATGCATTTCCAATTGCGTTTCTACGACTGCTTTCATAATTGGATGAGTGTTGATTTATTTCCTCTTCATAATGTTAGCAAACACTTGGTAGATAATTAAAGTAAAATACAAAAGAAATCAACACTACATTCTTCCTAAAGAAAAAAATCGACTCATTTATTTTCAGTTGTATACTAATTGAAACTTAAATAACATGAAAACTGAACCCAATGTTTTACATAGTGATAATTAAAGTAACAATAAAATCAGTAAAATTATCTTTTATAAAAATCAAAAGTAAACGCAAACGGTACTTTAGAACTATCCGTAATAAACTTCTACGTTTCTTTCAGTTATTTTTCTTTCATTTAAATTTTAATTTATTTCAAGCAACGAACACCTTCATTTAAAAAATTAAAACAATTTCCACTTTACTGTAAAGAAAATAAGTTAAAAAATCATATTTCAAGCGTGCTTTAAAATTAATTTAAATGTTAAATTAATTGTGCAAAATACGAGCTTACATTTAAATGAAAGCAAACAGAAAAATTTTACGAGTCGAATCACTTAATTTTGGTTTCTTCAGAAATACAGCAACAGAAAAGTTTCCCTACTACTTCATGTTAAGAAGTGGACTTTTTCCCATTTATGAAAAACCACTATTTGTATGAATTTAATTGAACGATGCAAATGTGTCAGAAATGCTTGATTTTGCGACTGTGAATAATTTTTTGCTTCTTTTTTTTGTTATAATTGGTTTTGAAATCGTTACTTTATTATAGAATGTTTCCTGCCAATGTCAAAAAAACACAAATAAATAAATAACTAGAACTTTTTACGGTGTGTAGTGCATAAATGTGGTTACTTCAGGTAAAACATTGAAGGAAAGTTTTTGTAAAACTTTTCTAGTAAATAAGTGGTATACTTCATTCACGATGTTTCTGGGTCGTAACAGGCCATGCGTGTTGTTAGGTTGAAAGTGTTTTCTTTTTTTTTTGAAAATTGTCGTACTTGCGGCTGTATGTGGCACCGTTGCACGATTAAGAATTTTACGTAAACATTTAGTATCGATTAGATTTGCTTTGTTAAAAAGAGATCAGATTTTTTTTACATCTTTCATCTAGTAACATCAATTAAGAAGAATGCCAAAGATTATAAATAGAAACACAAAACTTAAAATTATAAAACTTTTATACATTTTCGAAGAATGAATTCAAATTTAAAGTTACAAGATATCTATAGTTCGCTAGAAGATATTTTTGGGGTAAGTATTTGAATAAAAAAGAAACAGATTGAAGTTGCCTTTTTGAATAGATCTAAGCCTGTTTATAAATTTCTAAATTATTCTTTCCTAATAATCTCTGTCGCAATTTACTTGGCTTATATAGGTGCCTTACAATAAATAAAATATTGTGTTTAAATATCTTTTCATTGAATAATGAAATTGCATTTAGTATCTCAAATTAATATAACAGTGTTTGAATTTCGTCCGTCAATTCTGAAGGTTAGAGGTTAAACTCAGGATCATTATTATATGCTGATATCATTCTATTTTATTGTATCTTATTGTATCCCAAACGTCCTTGCTCCCGAACGACCTTGTGCCCAACAGCCGGCGACAAACGGCCGCACCGAAATGACCCTGCCAAACGGCGGTGCCCAACTATCATAGACCCAATTTCAAATTATCCAATCAGATCAGCTAATTATGTGACTAACTTAGGCACTTGTTTAAATAATATTGTACTTATCAAAGTAATCCTATTTGAAGTCTTGTAATAGTACCGTTCCAGATCAGTGCATAAAATATTATGATGGTAAAAAACCTACAGAAAAAAAAGAGATAAATGATAATGATAAGAGAAAATGTTCGATCTTCAGGACGTAGAGATTATTCCATCATAATTCAAACATCTTAATATGTCATGGTAAACCATTTCCTTTAGAGCTTTTTCTGAAGTGCTCAATAGGTTAAAGAAGGTATATTTTGATATATTTTCGGTTTATTTTTAATAAATGGTTTATCGAGTTTACGTGGTAAGAAAAGTTAAATCAATTCTTTTTTTTACTGTTTTTCTTTTAAGTACAGTTCGCTGTGAAATACCAACATACTCCCTGCCTTTAAAATATATGTATGTAAATATACGGTTACAGATTCTACTACATTTGAAAGTTTAACATGAAATTTGACAATCAGCTGAAGACTGTTGTTTTCATTTAGATTCTCCACTGCACTAATTGTAGGAATTTAAAAACAGATGTAGTAGTTTAATGCAGGACGTGTGAAATAGACAATAAGAGCTCCAAAGCATTCTAGATGCTCATAAGTAATTGGTAAAGTAACTTGTAAAGTTTAATTCAAGTCTTTGTCCTCGCACTTTAATAGTAGTTATATAAAATTCTTTGTTACATAAATTTACATTTTATAGAATCGCAGCATCCTGAAAATAGAAGAACAATAATATTTGCAACAATGAAAATACTTTGGTGGGTTCATTGTTTCGAGAGTGTTGGAATTTTACCAAAAGTTTCTTATTTTCTTGGTAATGTCCAAAACTATTTGAAATATGGAAATGAGATTTCCCAAACCATCTTTTTTCATTTTACAAATTCTTATGATCGATACTATTACCGGAGCTGAACATTTAGAGAGAGAGAGAGAGAGAGAGAGAGAGAGAGAGAGAGAGAGAGAGGACAGTCTGATAGAAATAATTTTATCACCATAGTGTGGTAGATGTAAATAGTACAGGGTTATCTAAACCAGCAATAAAAAATTTTGACCAATTGGTGAAAAGCAAATTTATCATTTAACTAACTTTCGAGTAAAAACCTAGTTTTGATGTTCAGACTGTAAAATAAGGTGAATGTTTTTGTCGATGTGGAAGGTAATAGAGAATCGGAATTTAAGTTTCCTCGCCCCTTTCTATCGTTTTTAGGCTGAAATCTGCCAATAAATAGTTTGAATTTTACATATTGCACATTTATGGTAAGAAAGCAAATAAGCAATTCCCATTTTTAGATATAACCTGTTGAGATTTTAACTGTGTTTATGTTTAATTTGTGCAATTATGTTTAAAAATTTAAATTTGAATTTGGCGCCGCCATTAAAATATTTATCCGCTAGGATTTTCTGTGTATTAATATTTTAGCATTAAGTTGTTGCAAGCCGATGTGTCAACACTTACAATATGTATACAGTCCATGTTTGTAAAGTTTCCTAATAAAAACCAAATTGTTGTTACTACAATCAGCATCATCATCAGCATTATTATTTACATAACCATAGATATGTTTCAAATGCAGGGCGTTTCAATATTTTATCCATGCACTTCTGAGACATATTATTTAAATAAAATTGCTGTTTAAATACAAAGGTAGTAAAGTCAATCAATTTAAAGATTCGTAAAGCTTGGTTGTGGTCAAATTCACAAGTTGATTTAAGTTGGATATCTACTTATCCACATTTACTACAAACACTTGTTTAAAATAGGGTGGTTCAGATTCAAGATCTTGCTCACATTTTAGATTGGCAATATATAAAATCAGAAGACAACCGGCAGAAATTTTCTCGCGAGGTTTGTTTCCGGACAAATTTATTCAACATACTATGTTTCATGGTTATCTCTGGATTGTGACTATTGGCGTCATAGAAGTTTTCAAAAGATTAACCATTTACCTAAAGACGAAAAACAAAGAAACATTCGTAGCTGTCAAGGTAGACTTATTTCCATTTGAGAGATTTTCGAAACTGTGCAGATTGCAAAGAGTTGTTGTTTCTCGTCTCACGGATCCATTATCTGTAACTGAACTTAATAATTCATTGAGTAGTCTCCTTAGAATGGTGCAACAACGAGAATTTAGTGACATTTTTAATGATTTACAATGAAACAAGGAAATTAAAGCTAAGACTATAAGTAAATTAAATTTATTGATAAGAATGGTTTAATTAGGGTTGATGGTAGGCTGTTTTATCATATTCTAACTATTCCAAAAGGTATCCTTTACTTTTCACACCTCACGTATTTACAAAGTTGTTCTTTGAGGCAGAGCATCTTCGGTTGTTACATGCAGGACCACAACTTCTGCTTAGTTCTATTCGAGAAAATTATTGGGTATTGGGTGGAAAAAGTTTGGCAAAAAGATAGTATTCATTTGTGGTTAATGTTTTATAGTAAATCCGAAAGCTATAACACAACAAATGGAAATCTTACCTAAAACTAGACTATGTCTCACGTATTTTTTTCATACGGCTGGGGTGATTATGTCGGACCTTTTAACATTAAAGATAAACCTGGACGTGAAGGCAAAATTATAAAGTGTTATGTTTGTTTGTTTGTGTACTTTTCGACAAAAGCTATACACTCAGTAGCAGTATCAAAGACACCTCGTGTAGTAACAGTAAAATTGTGAAATTAAACGTGCAATATCTAAAGTTTGTCTTCTCCCAATGTAAAGATACGACTCAAGACTGAATTTGGAAGCAGTTTGAAGGACAATCAAATTGCTAATTCATTTCAATTTGTATTGTTTCTTTTGATTCGTTTGTTTATAGATTTCATATGATCATTTACTTACCTTGTGTTGAATTACATTCTTTAAAGGTGAAGGGTATGTACAAGAGTTTTTTTAAAATTTATTTACGTCGTACCAGTACGAGGAGAATATATGTTCAACAGTATTGAGCAAGAGTTGGTTGCTTACGCATTAAGATGGTGTACAAATAAAGTTTTCAACAAACAACTATCAATTGAAGCTTTATTTGCAAGAAACTTCTCCAACAGTTTTTATTTATACGAGGGCGGTTCAGTAAGTACCCGTGTTTGACGACAGAAGGCGTTCCTGAGGGAAGTTGGTGTTATCATCGTGTGCTGCCATCTATCAAACGACGGTATAACAAATTGCAGACTGATTGATAGGTTAGTTTGGATTTGACAGCCATTTGAGTAAGACGTGTTTCGTGATTTTAGCTAAGATGGAAAAAGAGCAGTATCGTTCGGTAATTCGCTTTCTGTTTTTGGATGGGACAAAATGCCAGGAGATTAAAGCAAAGTTGGATGCTGTTTATGGGGACACTTCGCCATCTATGACCACAGTTAGATATTGGTTCAACGAATTTAACCATGGGCGAACATCCGTTTTTGATGAGGAGCGACCAGGACGCCCGGCAGACGTGGTTACCGAGAACATCATTCAAAAAGTCCACGACATGATTCTCGCTGATCGACGAACGAAAGTGCGTGAAGTAGCAGAGGCCGTAGGTGTGTCGACCGGAACGGCAATTAATATTTTACATGATAAGTTGGCGATGAAAAAATTGTCGGCGCGATAGGTGCCGCGATTGCTAACGGTGGACAACAAGCGGATGCGGCTGTTAACTTCGAAGCAGTGTTTGGAGCAATTTAAGCGAAATCCGAAGGAGTTTTTGCGTCGAGTTGTCACCGTTGATGAAACCTGGATTCATCATTACACACCAGAAACTAAGCAACAATGAAAACAATGGATTTCTTCCGGCGAATCTGCTCCAAAGAAGGCGAAGATGGTTCCATCGGCCGGAAAGGTCATGGCGACGATTTTTTGAGATGCGAACGGCGTCATCCTCATGGATATTTTAGAAAAAGGAAGAACGATCACTAGACAATACTACAGTGAGTTATTAGACAGCTTCGACAAAAAATTGAAGGAGACACGGCCGCATTTGGCGAAAAAGAAGGTGCTGTTTCACCACGATAACGCACCAGCACATTCATCCGGAGTTGTCGCCGTCAAACTGCATGAATTGCGTTATGAATTGCTGCCGCATCCCCCGTATTCACCCGATCTGGCTCTCTGCGACTTTTTCTTGTTTCCTAACATGAAGAAATGGCTCGCGGGAAAAACATTTAGCTCAAACGAGGAAGTCATCGCCGAGATAGAGGCGTATTTTGGAGAGTTCGACAAATCCTATTTTTTGGAGGGGTTAAAAAAATGGCAGGAACGTTGGGAGAAGTGTATATTTCTAAAAGGAGACTTTGTTGAAAAATAAAAAAAAAAATTTTGAAAAAAATTGTGTCTTCATTTCTAATACGGGTACTTATTGAACCGCCCTCCTATAAATTACGCATAAATATATCTGAACTCTTTTAGTAGTCAGATTTAATTGTAGGTTATTGTTAATAGTAGCTCCTAAGTTAGTAATATTTTGTACTTTGATATTATAATATCTATTTATTATATAAATTGTACTAAATAGCAAAGCTAAATAACACACACTGTCACTACCTAAACGCACACTACTGATGTTGATTTAAGTATATTCACATCTAATATACACAAACTTAAGAATTTTATTATGATTGATGGTTTCATATTTTAAAATTAGAGCTTATAAAAATAAGGGAAAAAGACATTTCCCAATTCACCTGTAGATTCAGTTGTACGACTTTTATTTCGTCTCTATGTGCCAATAGTCTAGCCCACTGTTGGCAGACGACGATGTCTGTTAGCAAAAGGATGATTGCAGAACGTAAACTTACATTAGGTAAATCACAACGAACAAATAAAACGACTGTTGGTTTAAGGAAAATGGAAGCTTTCTAAAAGTAAACATTTGTTGTATTCAACAAAAAGAAAAAATTTTTCACATCTAAATTAAATTGAAAGTAAATTGTATGTTCATTGTGATATTAATTGAGGAACGTAAAATCTTCATAAAAAGTAGGTATGCCTTAAAAAATTTAATTGAATAGTAAAAAAAGAACTTTTCCGATACATTGTTTAATAAAATCTACATTTAGTCAAAATTACTCAGCCTTTAATTTGAATATTTTACTAATAAAGCAAAAATTGAAAATGTAATAAAGCTTGTTATAAAATAATGAATGTTGTTTGCTTTCATTTTTAAATGAAAATATTCGTCTGTTACCAGAATACAAAGATATTTTACATGCTCTAGTTAAGTTAACATTTAACTAATTGTAAAAATGATAAATGTTATAAAATACGGAAATTTTATTTACATCTGCAACAACAATATCAAGATTAATAATTAAAAGTTTATCATAATCCAACATTGCTTGTTTGCCACATTTTGATTTCCAAAATGTTCCTCACTTTGACTTTTCTGGAGATATACCTAAATCGGTCTAAACCTGTATGTTATAAAAACCAGTGGAGTGAAGCTTCTAAAATCAATATTTTGCCTAGGCCTACCAATTGTAATTTTGCTTGCAAGGTTCGAACCAAACTAATCAAGGCACGTTTTATAATAAATAAGAATTTATCAAGGAATTTTGAATATGAAACGTATTTGCTTAGGTACTGTAATAATATATTCCTTCCTTGTCTTTATGTTTCTCAGTCCCGATTTTCAGGATTTCTTTAAAAATTTGGGTTATTCTCTTTCAAGATGAATAACTCTTCAGAAACTATTGTTCAACATATCTTTGAAGAAAATCTTTAATAATGGGTCTGATATTTAGCATAAAATAAGTTTTAACGTTTTTATATTGATTTCTTACTAATAAATGATTACTGACACTGAACCAAACGTCAGGGAGAAACGCTTAAAAGTATATGATTACTCAGATTTTAAGCAAGCAAACCATGCACAATCCATAGGAATTAGTGTTTCGTTTTCAATCAACTCTTCTAACATGAACATGAGGAATTTACAATTTTTTCTGTGCTACCGCTGCATTGTTTATCTAATGGTTAATAAGTCACGTGCTATTATTTCTTAATTAAAAGTCCTAAATCATTTTATTTAATATAATACATCTTACTTCTCCTTTTATCTTACATAAGTAGCTCTACCGTTTAGCACACCAGTCCATTAATAACAAACGTGAAGCTGATGATATACATAATCAGGCAAACAGTTTTATAACTGAAACAACAGCATGAGATAGCAGCGTCAAAGAGGAATACTGTTGTTATACAGGGGTGCAAGTGGTGTTAATTTATAAAGGCCCGAAGGTAACGAAAAGCGTGAAGGTAATTTAATCCAAACAACAATGATATACTATATTTTTTCTTGTACCGTAACCTGTAGTGTAAAGGGCTTTAGAAACTTTATCTTCCTGCATTATATTAAATTTCACATTTTCAACAAATTGATGTTTCCTTAATACATTTAGCAGAGACAGGAAGTTCGTTACCTTCTGGTGGTGCCCCTATTGAGAGTTCCATTGTTTTAATTATAAGTCCTTTTAATCATGTAATCAGTATGGAAATATGGAAAATAGTATTGAAATCAGTTTTAATTTCATTATATTTACACATATTGTGCTGCACTGTTATTAGTCTATTCAATAACAATTAACCATACATGCACACTCAATTAACTGTTTATGCTTTCATTAGATACAATACTGATAATTATTCATTCATCATCAGGAGTGCAGGGTTTTCAACGTATAAAATCTGCTTTTACGTATAAAAGAAAATTTTAAAGCACACGTGCAGAAACGCTCTTTACATTATCATTCTATCTTGTTTATTCATATTTGCCCTGCGATATTTATCCGCCTAATGAATCTGCAAGTAAAGTAAAGTTTAATTAAAATATAAAGAGCCAGGTATGGCGTCTCTGCGCAGCAGAACTGAAATCGTTCCGACTGAGTCTATTTTAAACCAAGGCGGGTTAATTCACTTCACAGGCCTTCGTGTAAATAATGCATTCATTCCGTTCATTCGTGAGTAAGTAAGAAAATAATTCATTTTCAATAAAATCAAAACCTAGGTTATGTTTACAAAAGTGCTATTGAATTATATTATAAATTCTTGGGTAAATACTAAAAGTTGATTAAAGTATATTCTTTAACTAAATTTGAAAATTTTCTGAAACTATTATAGGATTTAATTTCCTTAGGTAACTCGTTATAATTTTATAAGCTTTTATAAAGTATAAAATTGTACTTTTTATTTAACCTGCAAAGATTTAAAGAAAAATTGTTTATATTTCGGAGCGTGTCTGTATGACAATCGTAGTATTTAATTTTCCTGTTTAATTTTGTACCAATACTCAAAGGATTATAATAATATCTATATTAACAAGTACTAGTATCGTTTTTATCTAACAGTAAGTTATTGATTTCATTACATTGCCAACGTCTTCCAAATTCTATTTCGTAATGTAATAAAATATTTGTCTATTTTAAATCAGTACTAAGAGCTTAAAACAATATCTCTATAAACACGTGCTAATATTTTTTAATTTGTCAGTAGTGTAAAACTCATGATTTATGGAATGTAGTGTTTCCAGTTCACCAGTCAGCAGATTACTTTTGGTGCATTTACAGCTAACTTTCTTCTATGAAAAAAATTTTGAAGTTTAACCTGGTTGAATTATTTTGTTTTTTCTCTCTCACAATTCTTTTATAATTTGCCTCTTAGATGTTAGTGGCAGCTCTTTAAGCTTGTGTAATGGAATTGTAGAGCTTCCATTCTTGGCTTTTTTTTTTCTTGAACTTTAGAACGTTGGAAACTATCTCATGAGCTTGACTGTAAACAACTCCTTGCTTTCAAAGGAAGATTGTCCTGGCTGTTTCACTGCACAAAAATAACCTGCAATTAGCAAAATATCAACTTTAAGAAGTATTTATAAGAAAGTACAGGAATCTGGTTTGTCACTTGATGGTGGAATTTGTGCCTTACAACACCGTAATTAAGAATACGGGTTTTAAATGGAGACAAACATCTGATAAACGCCCTTTAGTAATGGAAGCGCAAGATGCATACAAACGAATTGTTTATTTAGATCAACTAATACAATACAAGAAGGCCGCTCCATAGTGTACATAGATGAAATCTATACCCATAGCTTGCACATAGCATCATATGAATGGTCCGATAGAAGTACTCGTGACTTGAAGAAACCGATAAGAAAAGGCCTTCTTCATATAGAAAGAAAATTTAAATTTGTACCCAATGTATTGTTAATATTCAAGTCTGGTAGAAAATCAAATGGATTACCACGATGACATGAACACTATTAACTTTAAGCAAGGGGTTAATTAATTATTGCCTGATGTACCTGAACGATCTGTAATAGTTATTGATAATGTCTCCTATCACAATGCTACACTTAACAAATCATCAACTTCAACGATACGAAAGAATGACATGATAGCATGGTAACCGGAAAGAAATTTCCACACGATTCAAAATCGACTAAGGCTATAATATGTCACATATTTATTAAAGGGGATCACAACACAAAAAACAAGTTTGTCTCAAAATAAAGTTTTCAGGTAATTATATTGGTGTTATGAGCAATAATTGATATGCGTGTGACGTCAAACTGCCAGGTGACCGCGACAAACGCTGGAGTTTTATATGCATTGCGTTTGCATTCAGTGATGTTTTTACAAGCAGTTTTTCATCAGATTTAAAATTTAATTTTAAAATGCCTAGTTGTAGTGCGTATGGTTGTGTTTTTCTCTTTTTACTTATTTTAATCTTGTAACTACTCCTAAGCTGGTAAACCACTGCTCACTTTTTTAAATTCAACATAACTCCCGTTTTCTTTGGGAAAACATTGTCTAATTTTATTTATTGCGCATGATGGTATTACAATGCGATTATACCTTTTAATTGTCCATGCATTTATCCACGCAATAAATTGTTTATATGCTATATAGCGCCAGGTTTTATTTAAAACACTTTCTGCAGTTAGCAATTGCTTCTTAAAACGGCTTTTTGTTTTTAAAGCAAGATTATGTCTAGCTAACTGCAGTACGTCCTTATCTAAAATCAATTTTGAAAATTGTGGACACTCGGTAACACAACGAAAATTGTCAGTTTTAACTTTTTCCACGCATTTATTTTTACTACAACACACGCTTTCCTCATCAGTCAACATCTCTTTACAGTTTCCACATTTACACCAACTAATTTGTCCTGCTCTTGATGTGGTATCTACATCTTCATTAGAATCACTGTCATCACTTACTTCCTCAAAATTTTCACGAGTAGGTTCAAACTGGTAAGATCTAATAGGTACTGGATTCATTTTAAAAAACTACAATCTAAATGAACGACTTTAACTTCCACAGTTTATTAAATTTACGACATGAATATTTCATGCCTATGTATTTATAGTAACAATCTCAAATACCTACTGAAAAAATCAGCGTAATATAACGGGATTGGTATGTATTTTTTTGCAACATGTAATTTGATCTAAGAGTGTAATAAATCGGTTCCTGATATAATGCCGCGCATAGCCACAACACGACCGCCTGGCAGTTTGACGTCATACTCAAATCTTTTAACAGCAATATTTACATAACTATTCCGAGTATCAAAACGGGACTTAGACCATTCGAATTCCATTTCAATGACCTACAAAAATATGTTATAAAATAAATTACGATTTTTGTGTTGTGATCCCCTTTAAATAACATTAGCCTCGCTTCGAAAAATACGCGTTTGATACCATTTTGAATATACATGGTTATAATGTATTGAGAATAGCACCTTACCATCCTGAATCAAACCCTATAAAGAAACTATGGGCAGCAATTCTTGGATGGCTCAAAGAAATACAACATTGAAATAGAAGATGTCTAGATATTACTAATGGAGAAATTTGCAAGCATCGCTGAAGAGGACTGGTTATCAGTAGGTAATCATGCAAATAAGATAGGTAAAGATTATATGCAAAAGTTATCTCTTTTAGACAATGCTCACGACAGGCAAGCATTTGTCGCTAGCAGAGGGTATTCATCGAATGACGACTTATCGTATACTGAATTGTCAATTCAGATTGATTTAATTTTATTATTATAATATTAATTGAATTAGTATGTTATATAGAATGTTTTGCAGAAGTGGTTGTTACCATTTTACATGCTTTACCTCTAATTTTATGTAATGCTTACTTACAGACTCTCTTGGAAAAAATTTCTATAAATATATGTGTTAATCATGATCAGGGGTTATTGTTATCTACCGTATATATATTTACAATTGAAAAATACAAACATGAAATATAAATGTAATTCAAGTTAAATAAAATTACTTGAAATCTAAATATTCATTACTGCTGTATTTTATTTACTAACATTATAAATATGTCATTTGTAAAATACACAAGTTAATGTTTCAGGTTTTTCTCGAAAATTGCAGTATATAATTTTTGTTAAACTGCATTTTGTCGCTACTTGCTTTAGAACATATCATTATTTGCCAGCTCTTAACCCATTTTTATTACTGAATAACATTAATCTGTTATTTTATATATAAAACAATACAGGGATGTTTTTAGGTTAAAAGAATTTTCTTGTCGGGAAAAGAAGTATTTCACTGCTAATGTATATAATTATTAGCATTTTTCTATCACTTTTCTCGCTTTTAAAACAATGTTTGTTGTTTTATAACCCTAAACGATTTTTAAGTGTCGAAAACATATAATATTGCAATAATACAAAATTCGTTCGATACACCACTGCTGTTTAGCGAGGTTTTTCCTCCCACGCAGACGTCAACAAAGTGGCTCTTTACATTTTGGAATATCTTTAGCATTCGGTTTATACATTAGAAAAATAGCAATTATACTGACATTAATTACGAAATGTTACTTCATAGAAAGAGAAAAGTTTGCTTCAGCAAAAAATAAATAACTAGAAATGTTTGCTACAAATATTAAAAGCTTCAAAAAGGTACTTTAATTAGAGAAGCGAAAATAATGATAAGAAAATAAATATAAGATAATTCAAAAGGCTGCCGAAAGAAAAATCAAGTTAAAAGCGTATGCAAAAATATACACAATTAAAATAATAAATACATTTTGTACGCTTGCATAAACTCATTTTGATAAGATATCGATAATGTTGAAATAAACAACATTCCACTCTTCCATCCAAATAATAACCATGACTCCAGTACGAGTAAGTAAAGCTAAAGAATGATTGTGTTCCGCTGTTAATAAATCCAGATATCCTTTATTTTTAGGGCAGTCATTTATTTTAATTATTTTATTGATCATACTGTCAGTAATCAAATCATTTTAAACAGTTTATTTGTAAATATTGTTTTTAATGTGGTCTATCAAATTCAGAACAGAACGCCATTGAACAGAAGCGGTATAAAACTTAATTTATCTTAATCATTATTTCTGTTTCTTACTGATCATAATTATTTTACTGTTTGAGACTCTACAGACGTGTGCTGTTAGTCCATAGCATATAAATTAAATCTAATAGATATTTTCTTTTCTTTGATGGATTCCTCCTTTATCCTTAAATCAAAAATTGTAGATGCATATTAACAAAAATTGCTGAAGAATATAAACACCCCAAAACGTTCAAAATACAAATAAAAAGATTTAATGTATAAGCCAAGTAGTTTTAACTAAACAAACCCTAAAAAGGATAAAACCTGCAATGAAACTAAACAGCTAATAATAAGGTAATTTAAATTTAATATTTTAAATAAAATCACAATAGGTATTGCAGTTCTGATGTCGATAGCACTTTCAACCTGTCAGCATACCATAACTGCAAGATTTTATTGAAATTTTTCCCAAAATTTGCCTTTAAAATGAGTTCAACTATTTGAACTTTGTTTGTTTATTCCCATTGCCGAATTATTATATTTTTTCTGATATATACAATAATATGTTGAGGAGTAAATGCCACTAGAACTTTATTATGTACTGAATTTGCAGAGTTAATCCAAACAAAAAAACTTTCATGTTAATTAGCAGATGAAAGCTTCTATCTCTATTTGACATTCTGCAAACATGTTCTTGAGTTTTCTGTTGAAATAATTTCTGATTAAATTCAACAGACTTATTCTTATTGATCGGTATTTTGTAGATACTACCCATTAACTATTTATAATTAAGGTGCTTGGAAGATAAATAATAAATCGTGTAAATAGTTGCATTGAGTCCTATTCTAACCTTTGTGGTAAGGACATATTATCCGTCTTTACTATTAAAGAGAGAAAAAGTAGCCATTAATTAAAGTTTACCTTGGCAGTAATAAGTACTTTCGACTATAACATAAAAAAGGTACCCAGAGCTGCTCGCTAAAACTGGGCGGCTTCTCGTTAATGCAATCAAATAGAATACGTAACTATCTGAAGATTCATTAAAAAGATATATTATTCATTGAATATAATGCAATTTTCTTATATCTATCGAACTTCCAAGATTTGCATATACAAGGTGTTCCACTTAAACAGAAAATGTTTTGCAATTCCGTTATTTATAAAGCTAGGACAAAAATCCAGAAACCGTTACCTTTGGCACTAAGTACTTCACCGGAAAATCTTATTTTCCTGTGTACAGGGTGTAGCAGAGGAAGTTTTGTATGATGACTAATAATAAAGAAATACATGAAGTATATGTTGTGTTGATTGTTATTTAGAGTTGAATAAACATCGATATACCTACAAAAGAATATATTCGTGTCTGTACTGTGAAGAAACATCTTTTAAGTTTAAAAAGCAAAATTAGCAAGTTGTTAAATGTAAAAATAAATATTGTCTTAATTCTATTTATAAGATAGAATTCATCTGCAAAATACAATTCCTATTTTTATTTCTAAGAGTTCGAACAAAATAAATTTGGACAACTTTCAGATTGTCTAGACGAAGGAACGTGTATTTTATTATAAACTCTGTTTTATAGTCTGATACTGTAGAAAATACTTTTAAATGCTAAATGCTTCAGTGTAATCATTTCAATATCTTTGCAAATGCTTTTAGCCTGTCAAGACGAAGACAGATTTATAGCATCTGGTGGGATGAAATCATCCTGTTGTATCTTGTAAAACAATATTTTCTGTTAACAAGATGGGTGTGAATATTTTGTTTACTAATGAGACTTAATGGTGGGATTTCGTCGCTTAAATACTCCAAACTCTGCTATTTTCGTCAGAGTGCTTCTAGTTACCGAGCAGGCGTTACTATTCGTTGAATCCCAGTCCTCATGGTCGGCCAACCGCGGTATCGTACCGTGTTTTCAGTTAGACTGTCATGAGCAAGAGTGTTTTCACTGTAGAAGAGATTTCCTTTAATGCATCTTATCGTATTCTTTTCCAGTGTCTACTATGGGGAGGCTAATTCGGAATGTAAACACCTAATGCAGTTATTACTGATCTAATTTAGCCGCAAAGAATTTTAACCAGTTTCCTATATTAATCATCTGATCTTCAGGATGTTACCGCTTATCATTCATAATACTAACTTCGTTCAAGAAACCGTTTTTTGAATAATCTTCTATCTATTGCATTACGCTACGGAAATCTAGAAGGAATGCTTGAATATCTACCTAGCAAATCTCGCCCATAAACCGTACGTAAAGTTACAGTACTAATATTTAATCTTCATTTATTCAGCTGATGTAAAGCTGAAAAGATTTTATTGGTAACTCTGGAGGAATATCCAAGTTTAGATATTTAGTCAATAAATTTTGCACTAGGAGTTATTTCGTTTTCACTATGTTGGACAACCCGGCCAGCAAACGCGTAGTGAGGTCCTCAAGATTTGTAAATCTTCCCGCAGTCTAACATTTAAATCAATTGTGCGCAAACCTATTTGTTGAGTAGAATTGCCACTTAAGCACTGATACGATTCCAGTGGCGGTGGCGACGAGTCGGATTTTCCAGCTGTTTACAACTGATATGCAGGGTTATTTAAATTCGAGCTTCACCTTTGGAATCTTGAAAACTCTGAGATAGGTCTGATGTATTATAAACAAAATGTGCTTTTAAAAAATTTATTGGTTTTAGAAGTTTCTGATAATAAAAGTTATAACCGAAAAGCAAAAATCAAAAAATTTCTTTTTTTAAGGTTATTTCAAAAACAAATGAAGTTAGATCAAATTTCTCTCTATATTATTATTTAACATCAAAGTAGGCAACTTTGCCCCAACTTAATCAATCTTGTATCTCTTATAAATTTCGAGATCCCAATGGTGAGGCTCCATGGAACAACTTTGTATCAGTTGTAAACTACTGGGAGTGCGACAACTTGTATTGATTTGGCATAGGGTATTGAATATTAAGTTTAATTAAAGTGCGTGTAATTGGTTTATAATGAGACTTTGTTATATGAAATGGCGACAGTGTTTATCGTCATCGGCGCCCATTGATTTGGCCCATTTTGCAACTTTGTCACTATGAGCAAGTTATTAAAGGAGCGTACTGCGAAGCAACCCTGTCTCCGACCTGCCGAGTTAGCCAAGTTGAAATGAAGTTTTTGCGTATTTATTTGTTTCATAAATCTGTTTCCGCATCTGTAAATTGTTTTTTATGCTTAACAGTGGATAGCAAAACGTCACATTAAAAAGAGTAGATTGATTGATTTTCTTTTCAACAGGTAGTTCCTTTATACACTGATTTTTAAAATTCTAGGATTGTAACAATAATAATAATAATACACTGAAGCGCCTAAACCATTAATTGTCAATTTAGAAGTTTTATCAACACATCATGATTACTTCGCTTTTCTGTATTTCTATAATTTATTGCTTCCTGTTGATTTCTATTTGCTATTATCAAATATACCTTCCCATGGAAGTTGACACAGAAGATTTAATTTAATTTAATCAACAAATTAATGACAATTCCAATATTTCGATTTAGTTTTCTTTAGTGCTAAACTGGTTCTTTCAACTTTTCTCGGGTTTTAATGGAATTCACTATAATTGTACTGTCTAGAGGTGTATTGAGTGATTCTTTAAGTAACATTGTGTTTATACTTCTCTGTCATTTTAAAATGTAAGGTTCCATACTTTCCCAATTTTAATGTTATTGTATTATAAATTCTTATTATTGGTGTATTAGATCAATTTTCAGATATAAAATATAGAACAAAAATGAAAATCTCAATGCTCTGCTGAATTCTACATTGAGTAGAAAGTTTAATAGAAATGTTCCCTTAAGTTCATGTTATATGTGTTCTTTATTAGTAAATTATCTTTTAAGATATTGGAATAATTGCTATGGTTATAAAACGGTTCCTCAAAGCTTTATACATTTAAAAAACCGGAAGTATTCTTGGTTTATGAAAATAAAATAAATTAAACTGAAGTAATCTCTTACTGCAATAAAAACTATTTTAAAATTCATAAATAACGAATTTCTAATACTAGTCTTCTAATTATTTCGCAATAACCCTGTAGAAAAGATATAGCTTTATAATTCCAATAAAAGCTTTCCAATTTTTTATAATGAAAAATGTATTTAAACATGTAAGCTATGATGTATACTCAGATTTTTGTATATGCATTATTAATGAACTTATCCATTTAATGCTATCGAATTTGAAACACCTTGTACTGCTATAATCCCCTATAGAACATACTAAATGTACAACTCTCCGGTGCCCCAAGATCCCTACATTTGTAAATGAAATACAATATTCATACTGGGACATTTATTAGCAAGTTAATATAATACCGGTCATTTTCGTTTATCTAGTCATAAATATAAAATAAATCCGGATTTAGACACTTAGCAAATGGATTAATATACTAGATTTATAGGATTAGACCTTCAATTAATAAAAGAATGCATTACGCAAGGATATATTTTATTGTCCAATTAAATATTTATGATGGTTTGTAATAATCTCTAAATAGAATTAATGACTTAAAGCGTCGGAAATCGCAAAGTAAACTGTTAATATTTAATTAAAGCTAATGAAGAATTTGTCTTGGAACTTTTGGCATAATAATTGACTTTATCACCAAAGTAGCAATGAAAGTTTAGAAGTTTAACTCAAAAATAATTGAGTTTTCTCATGTTAAGAAATTAAACTTACCATTTTATCAGGTGGTGTAGTTTTCAGTTACTAATACAATTAATAGTTAATGATTACTGCAGTGTTTGACATTTAATTTTAAAATAACAAATGTAAATGATGTCGAAAATTTAAATTGAATCTAATCCAATAATCAACTCCGCACAAGTTAGAAATTGGATAAACTAATTAGAATAACTGAATTTTAAACTTAAAACACTTGCGCCCATTCTATACGACAAGTACTTAAAGGTACAGAATTTTTCAGGCGAATGTCTAAGATGCTTCTTTACCCAATCCTTTTTAAACAAGTGAATGGCAGCATATACATTTAAATCCCTCTTTGATAGATGAAGTCTTGCGTGCTAACTAAAAATAGAATTGATAGTAAAATGTATTTGTGAGTTGTTCAATTTTTTGCGTACTGGAAATTTTACTTCAAATGTTATATTTGAAAAATAAAACAAACTGAATGAAATCTGAGTTAATATTTCCTTAATTCTGAAAAATCTAATAAAAACTTCTTCAATTTCCTTTCGAGTATCTGTTTATTTAAACGTTCTGTTTGTTCCTTTTTATTTTTCTACTTCTTACTTTTGCAGTTTGTGAGTAAACAGTGAAACCTAAGTATCAGCAAGAGACATCATCTATTATATGGAATGTGTTTTAGTATTGTGCGAGAAAAACGAGTCAAAAAAATTGTACACCCCAAGGATATAAATTCGGAAAAATCAATAGCAGAGTGTCTGGGAATTTCATAATCTTTAGGTGCTGTTTGAAGGATTGTTGTCAGTAATAACTTTGAACTTTAGTAGAGTTTAAGCATCTTTCGTCGCAGAGGTACAATATATTCTTTCTAGAGCGATTTCAAGCATGGTACTTGTTATAAAACAGTTCAGAAGTTTATATATTCGAAATATATTAGACGATTACTTTAACTGTTTACTTGATGAAAACCGACAGAAAGTTTCATTATTGTTAACTTTGAGTTTAAATTCAGTTAAATTGAATTTGTTTTAGAATTTTGCCCTGCAATTATACAACTAAAAGTTTCCGGCTAGTTGATTTAAAATTCCGCATATTTAACGGTCGAATATGCTCGTGTATTCACAAAAACATAACGGAAATCCTATACATCTTTTATTGGTTTTATTTCTACAGGGATAAACACACAAAGTTAATTTGAATTATATTTGCAATGTAAATATCAATATTTGCATTAATTTTCTTAAAAATGAAATATAAATAAGTTATTGTTGTAGTTAGGTAACAATAATTTTGGGTTAAGCACGTACCGTTACGGTGCGGTTTCTCAACGATCCTTGTGGTGTTTCGAGTGGCCAGTACTTGACGAGGGCTGCGCGTATGGTTAAGCAACCGAGAACACAATATCTGTATGCATCCCTGGATTCACCTCGGGGCTATAACGGGACTACGCGCTAACCTTATCAAGTTGGTAAATATCATTCGCTTCGTTTCCAACTAACCAATATCGTGCAAAAACGTCAAAAATGTCCCTGTAAGTGGTGATTTCGACTAGAGAATGGATTAGAATAAATGGAGTTTCTAAGAAGTTTTAGTCATTCTCGGAGCATGACGGTAAACTAACCATACCTATTTACAACTCAATTAAAACTTACAAACGTAATTTACATAAATGATTTCCAATTATTATAAAGTGCATACGTAGAAAATCAAATTAAACCATATAACAAGTGTATATTCTTGAGACCGAAAAATGTATTTGGATTTTTTGAATTTTGCTTTTATTTAAAAACTCTCCACATGTCTTGATAAAAGAAGTTTTCGGGAAATCAATACAAATATTTGCATCCTTAAATATTTTTTTGTTTTGCATCTTGTACGTAAACATTTGCTCAGTATAAGTAAATATAACTATTTTGCCCGCCATTTCAGTGTTCTAGCAATAGGTTTTGTATGTTTCAAAATGTTTATCTCATAAAGGCATTTTCATTAAGTTAAGAAAGGTTCTATTAACATATTAAATATTACAATCGGTGGTTGTGACGTTCACAGCACATAGTTTAAACTAATTTATCTCCCTAAAGAGCAAGTCACATACATATGTCAGGAGAATAAGTGACATGTGAAAATTCATGATTCTAAGATGTGACTATACACATAATATTACAAACAATGGCAAACGTTTAAATACTTAAGAGGCGTATAGTACGACCAAAAGCAGATGAAAAGGTTTTGATGAACATGGGTCCGCAAATCAACAGTTTTCTAGATAAGAGCAATTTTCGCTATAGAACACGATTATCAGAGAAGATGCTCGATATCTCCTCCTTCTATTTCGGCACAGGATCTACAGATATTCGCCAGCTCAAATCTGTAATTTTTGAAAAACCTTTTTTGCCTTGCATTTTTCGCCGAAGTTGTCCTTCTAATTCTTCAGATTTATGTTTTCGGAAAAGTCGTCAAACAGGAAGTTGTAGACCATTACGTTTCCTTCAGAAATATGTACATTTACTAATTTATCTTCGACAGGTCAGAAGTTACAGCAATTTGAAGTTTTCAAATGAATTTCGTGATTTTTCAAGAAAACTATGCTTTTGTTATTATTGTTATTTAACACATGGGCTGAAAAGTCCCAGACCTAAAACATAGATGGCGCTAGTTCTATTGCATTCACCGCTTTTTCAGTTAGTACTAACCTTCAAAAGACAGCTGTTAAAATTTCATGATATTCTATTCATTGTTTTGTGAGTTATTGTGCTAAGAGTGACGCTACTTTTGTTATTTTCAAAACAATGGATCAAAAACAATTTTTGTGTTTTAATTCTACACTGCTTCTTGATGGGAAAAAATACCGTTCAAGCGAAGCAATGGCTTGAAAAGTGTTATGGGGACTCCGTTCTATGAGAAACAACAATAAAACGTTGGTTTGCTGACTTCAAACGTGGTCGTAGAGAGACACCAATGATGCAGAACGCAGTGGACGTCCAAATGAGGCGGTAACACCAGAAAACATCAAAAAAATCCACAAAATCATTTTGAATAATCGAAAAGTGAAGTTGCGTGAGTTAGCTGACATTGTAAAGATATCAAAAGAACGTGTTGGCTTTATATTGCATGAGCATTTGACTATGAGAAAGCTCTGCTCAAAGTGGGTGCCGCGTTTGCTCACTGTTCACCAAAAACAAGAACGTGTTGATGTTTCTGAGCAGTGTTTGGCCATGTTTAAACGTAACAAACCGGAATTTTTGCGTCGATATGTGACAACGGATGAAACATGGATCCATCACTTCACTCCGGAATCAAAACGATCGTCATCTGAGTGGACACCAACTGGTGAACCTCGTCCAAAGCGACCGAAAGCACAACAATCGGCTGGAAAGGTTATGGCCTCGGTATTTTGGGATGTGCGTGGTGTAATATTCATCGACTATCTTGAGAAGGGAAATACCATCAACAGTGAATATTATATAGCGTTATTGCAAAGAAACGACCGCATATGGCAAAGAAAAGAATTTTGTTTCATCAAGACAACGCACCGTGTCACAAGTCAATCAAAACAATGGCAAAACTACATGAATTGAACTTCGAATTGCTCCCACATCCACCGTATTCGCCAGATTTGGCTCCCAGCGACTACTGGCTGTTCGCAGACCTAAAAAAATGCTTGCCGGTAAGAAATTTCGCTCGAATGAAGAGGTTATCGCTGAAACTGAGTCCTATTTTGAGGCAAAAGATAAATCGTTCTACAAAAGTGGTATCGAAATGTTAGAGCGGCGCTGGAATGATTGCGTTGTTTTTGATGGAAATTACGTTGATGAATAAAGCTAATTTTGAACAAAAAAAAACGTGTTTTCTTTGTTAGGCCTGGGACTTTTCAGCCCATGTGTTATGTATTAAGAAACTGGAATTTGCCAAGGATAGGTAAGATTTTTCTTAAATTTTAGTTTCTTAATACATAAATAACGATAATAACGAAAGTATAGCTTTCTTGAGAAATCACGATATTTATCCGAAAATTTCAAATTGCTGTTAACTTCTGACCTGTAGAAGATAAATTAGTAAATATACATATTTCTGATTTGCGCTGGCGAATATCTCGGAAACTATAACACATAGAAAGACAATAAATATAAAAATTCTTGTAGGAAATTTAATTATCTTGGATTTTGTAAGGAATACTTTTCACCGTACGAAGCACCATTTTCGAGTTATAAGCGAAAAACCGACAAAAAAGATCTTTCCACCCCCCTCTAAAGCAGTAGGGCTAGGGGCGGAGACTTTTAGTATCTTTGCCTCTTTACTACCCGCAACATATTTCTCAAGAGAAAAATTCCTTTTCAACCCCCTTTTGGGCATTCATCGTCTTTTCTTGAGAAATCATGAAATGTATCCAAAAACTTCAAATCGCTGTAACCTCTGACCTGTAGAAGATAAATTACTAACTATTACATATTTCTAAAGAGGACTAAATACTCTACAACTTTCTGTCTGACGCGTTTTCTGTAAAACATCAGGCTAAGGAGTTAGAAGGACAAGTTTGACGAAAAATGTGAGGCAAAAAAAAGATTTTTGAAAATTATCAATTTTCGCTGACAAATATCTCGGAAACTATAACACATAGAAAGAAAATGAATATGGACAGTCTTGTAGGAAATTTAATTATCTTTTATTTTGTAAGGAATACTTCTTATCGTAAGACACACCGTTTCTGAGTTATAAGCAAGAAATCGAAAAGAGAGATTTTTCCACTCCCCTCCCCCCTGAAGCGGCAGGGCTAAGGGCGGGGACTTTTAGAATCTTTGTGTCCTAACTAGCTCCAACACATTCCTCAAGAGAAAAATTCTCCCCCTTTCCATGTCCTCTACAATCCGCTTTTGGGCATTCATTGACTGGACTAGCTCTGCAAGCTGATAATAAAAGAAAAGATTTGTTTTACTTTAGAAAAAGTCGTGGTTTCTTTGATTAAAGCACCCAGAAAAAACGCTTTTATCTCGAAAACAGCATATACATAGCACTAAACTGATAATGAAAGTTGTGGCTTTCTTTCACTTTCAAAAACGAAAATATTGCTCCTATATCGAAAACGGTTGATTTGCGTACCCACGTTCAATAAGACTTGTTTGCTTGTTTTTGGTCATACTATATTATGCCACTTAAACATTTAAACGTTTTTCTAACACTCTGTATAAAGTATAATTTAAAAATTCCAATTAATAACAAATTACACAACTTTAAGTAGTGTCCAATTACTTATAGATCAAGCCTTAACCATGTTTGTTAATTTTAAAAATTAATTGTCTTTGGCTAGATTTGAAGCAACAGTCCCCAGTCTGTGCCCAGGTATCAAACCTACTAGGCTAGAAAGATGTATTTCTAGTTAATATTTTGGGGTTCAAATCGGTACAACTTTCAATTAAAATTTTTATTTACAAACGCAATTGAATTAGTCAAGTTTTTTAATTCCATCTTTGCAGTCTAGTTGGTATGACATCTGCGTGCATGTTAGGGTGTTTGTTCGAATCCAGTCACAGACGAATAATTTTTAAAATAACTTCATTATTGTTGACTTTAGCAACTTCGTACAAGAAAACTAAGCTGAAAAATAAATAGCTTTTGGAGATTAGCGATAAACACTTATCGAGGAGGACGTTTACCTGAAACTTAAAGTCATTTAAGGGACACGCTACTGAAATAAATAAACTGCCATAGGGTATAGTGTAATGAGACTTCAGAAGACCTAGTAACTTTCAATCCTTCATTTACATTTTATACTTAATAACTCTCCAAAGAAATCTGTTGTATACGTTTTAATGTTAGGTTTTATCCCTAGTACCAGGGCTATAAAATAGTAATTCATACTGCTTAATTGTTTTAGTAACACAGAGTTTTCAAACTGTTTTGCAACACTGTATATTAGGAATATTATTTTTCGTGCATTATCCAATAAACTTATTCATAATCAAGACAGCGCTTCCATGAAAATAAAATCTGGTTTATTATTATCTTAGTTGGGAAATTATTTTATTTTCTTGCAAAAAATAAACATTAAGACATTAGAAAACCAGACCTAAGAAAATTCTACGGAAATAAAACCACTCTACCGGAAAAAATAAAATCGTCAGTAAATTACACTCGATTTATATAGGACTGACTGCACGGAACTAAAGTCGATAACAAGATAGGTAGTTTAACTAGCACCGCTTTAACTTAACCATTTACATCCTGATCGCTGCCTTGGCTTAAAATTCAGATTTAAAGAGTAAGAAGAATAGTTTCTGATTTATCATGCAGAAAATAAATTTCTAGTGATTTATGTTACGGAAAGAAATGTAGGATTTAAAAATTTTTATTCTCGCTTCAAAGTTTCATGTTAAGACAAAACTGAAAACACTGCTTTCAATGCGCATATTCTGGCACGACTGTGATACGTAGGAATACAGCACTTTCTGATGTAATTAATGTCCTCACAGTATATACAGGGTTATTTTATTCATATACGATGATATACGGAAAAAGGTTTGCTAGAAAAATCTAAAGAAACCCAGACGAAGACTTAATTTTTTTCGTGCATCTGCTTGTGCTAATTTTTTGTTGTGTCATTGGTTTTTAACTTTACAATTATGTCATCGTTGAATAATTAAAGTCATCATTATCAAATTTAACTTAGTTTTCAATAACCTAAATTCATTATTTTAATAACTTAATCAGCAGTTGTATTTGCATAAGTATACTATATTTAATTAGTTTTAAAAGGTTTGATTAAAGTGCGAGTGGCGTTTGGAAACGTTATCTGGGTTGCATAAAAACAACCAGATAGGCTCATCATCGTAACTATGTAAATAACCCTGTATACTTGCACTATTCCTCTTTCTAGTTTCATCAAATGGTATACCTTTGAAAGAAAATGAAATCAGTCCAAATATTGCTTAATTCTTAAAATACAATAACTAGAAACACAGAAAATGAGATTATTTTCTTTAGACGTCAAGTGTTCTTTGAGTTATGAAATTTCTTGACAAGAAAAAATATAAAATCGTTCTATTCATACAGAATGTTTTGAAAATCGTTTCGAAGCTTTACATTAGAAGGGCGACTGAAAAATAAATGATTCCATCTTTTCTGAAATCAAGCAGCTGACTCTGATAAAATTATTCTTATAGTTTCCTTATATGAGAGTCGTTTTAGTAACATGAAATTTCCCTATATTCTTCGGAACAAGACATAAAAGATAGAAAATCTAAAAAAAAGAACAATCACAAAAGAACACGGTGACCTCACGTGTGCACCAAGCCAAAGATAAAACTTTTCTGCATTGAACAAAAATATGAAAAATTTCAGTTAGTGAAGTGAAGCGATGGCGAAGATGGCAACGATGAAAAGAACACAGACGGTGTTGCAAGTAACACCTTGGTAATCTAGCTATACACGTTTTACTAAAGTGACAGTGTTTTTTGGAAAAAGACAGGAATATCAATAATCAATATCGCCGCATTAGTATTCGATAGAATTTAAAAAAATAGCAAATCTTTATATCACCTATCCCTGCCAAATTTTTTTCATCATTGGTGGCCATTGTTCTTCAATATCTTCATTATCTGACCTTACAGTATTTTGCCAAACCCTACCCGTACTCTTAGAGTACCTAAATAATTAATATCATACAGAGTCTTTTTCTTGTACTAAAAATCTAGATTTCACTGTCATCTCTAAAATGTGCTAATCCATATCCAAAACTATAGTCACAGTGAAAGAAATTCAGTTCAGAAAAAGTAACTAGAAATACTTTCGTTTTTGTATTTACTATCTACTCAGGCTACAATCGTATTCATAAAATTATTATATAGGCAAAATCCTTTAGAAGAACTACACACAAATCATGTTAAGAGTTGCAGCAACTAACTTATCAACTATCAAATAATTTTCTGCTATTATTTAAAACACAACTGTCAGCTTGACTCATCTTTATTATAATTATTGAAAGCGTTTTTACATTTGCTTTTTCAGTACCTGAGTGCTTGCTTTAAACTAATCAAACTTTTATTTAATCTACATAATCATCCATAATCAATTAGTTGATTTTTTCTTTTAAACAACCTTTAATGAAGATGCCGTTTGAACACGTTCTGTACCTTCTTTTAGAGTAATCGACAAAATTGAACAAAAAGCTTAAAATTGTTTAACTGAACTAATCTTCTGCCAATGCAAAAAATATAACCTCATCTTTTTCTTCAGTCCTGAATGTGCCATTTCCAGTTTTGCGACTTCTCTTAATATTGCATTGCAAATTCTATCTAATTTCCAAACCACTCAATTTTGCTTGTTATGTGATCTGTTGCCTCCAAACCTAAAAAGCAAGCACTGTCTTCACTTTCTTTGATATTATCTAACACTTTCGTTTTCTTTCTATTTTCGATTTTCCCAAAATTGCAATAGCTTCTCTTCTGTCTTTGTTTATTTAATAAAGGATCTTCCGGACCTCCACTATTTATTTTTCTGCATCTTCACACTAGCGCTAGGTTTATTTCATGACTGCTAATGCTTTTCCAGAACCTGATTCTACATATACTCGTACCTATTGTTACTATGCTTATTTCCGTTTTGAGAAGTATCGCATAATTCTTCTTTTAAAAATCTTGAAGTCTTGCTTGCCTCTTTCATCCCCATTTACAATTCCATATAAGTCGGTGGTTTCAAATGGAAATGAACAACAAACTTCTATTATACTCAATTTTACCCCCCCCCCCAATCTATTTTTCTTCCTCCTTTGCCAGTGCTTTTACTTTGCCCTTTTTGAATTTGAAAAACCTGGACTCCTAACTTTTGTGCAGATTTAGAGTGTTTACTTAAACCAATACTAAGACGGACAAATTGAACACTAACAATATTTATTTAATAAACAACTTGACGCAAATTATAATTTTCAAATGAGATTGGTGGTTTTTAAAAAACGACTTTCCCAAAAACCCTGAATTAAAAATATTCTCTTTTTAATTCTTTTGGTGTTATCCGTTCAAGATTTATTATCAGACTAACTTTATAAAAACATCATGTTAAAATGATAAAAAGAAAATGCTAGCTAGGTATATAATATTACATTACAGCATTTTATTCTATATTATATAGGTTGTTGCACTATAACTCCTCCATACCCAAATCGTGGCGTATTTCATGGGGTGAAAAATGCCACAGGGCGCGCTGAGGGATCTTGTTGCTGCTGCTCTTCAACTGGAGTCGGTCCATCTTGTTTCGACCTTTTCCAGTTTCTTCGAATGCAACATGTTATAAGGTAGATTCCAGCGAAGACTAGGATCACGTAGATAGGAATAATCCAAAGATTAATCGGAGAGTTTTTATTGTAAATTGGAATTAATGGTTTTAAATTTTGTTGCTCCTTCTGCAGCTGGTGAATTTTATCAAGGTTTACAGTTTTAATTATTATCTTGGTGAGATTGGTAACTGAAGTCCCACGATGAATATTAATTTCAGGTAGTAGCATTGGCTGATCTCTGCTGACTTCCTTCTCGTTGACATAGTTAAAATCATTGGTTTGGAAACGGCATCCTATAGGTAGGTATATCAAATAACTTCCCTTTAACGTGGTGAGGTCCGAATGACGACAAGCGGTTTGAATTTTCGTTTCATTCAGGAAAATTCCTATGTAATGAGATTCGTCGATTTGTTGTACGATGTTTGGTGATTTCCACCGGGGTTTGTTGACAACTTTCTTTTGAAAATTCCACTTGTAAAAACGCAATCTTCTTCTTGCATTCCGTTCACAAGGTTGCCATCTGGGCAGTAGTATCCAGGGTGCAAGTGGATGCAAGGTGTTGATATGTATTGGTAAAAATTTTCGCTCATTACCAGATAGGCGTTAGGGGGAATAATTGTTGTACCATCTTGGGTAGGAATGGAATATAGGTGATAATAATAAAATATTTCAGGAAGTACTAAGGGAAAGTGGAGAACAAAAACGATTTTATTATTGGAATGATAAGCCTCGATTTTTATAAGGTCATAATATCTATAGGTATTATTTGGTACATTTCGGAAAAGTAATGATTCTGAAGAATAATACTTTAATGCAGTTTGTACAATTGATTCAAGTTCATCGATTTTTAGAATACCACTATGAAGTGTGTTTAATCTAGAAAACGTGACTGCATTCTCGATGTCACTTAATAATTGTAAAATTAAATTTAAGGTTAAATTAATTTGATCCAAAATGCTTCTGGTTTCTAAATAATCATTAAGATTGAACATTAAATCCTTAAACTCAAATTGTATTCTATTTAAGTTAGAGGTTATAACTTCTTGGTTATGTTTGATTAGAGAAACTGTTTTATTAAAATTTTTAATAATTCGTGTAATAAGAGAAATTTTCCTATTTAGTTTTCGAACAACTTGATTTAGTTATTTTCTAAATCATTTATTGCTTGATCGTAATGTTCGGTATCATTTACATCTAGATTTCCTGTAATACCTTTAATGATTGTTCCTAATCCATCAATAAGACCTCGTTTTACTCGAATGTTAGGACTCAAAGAGTTGAATTTTTGTTCTGTCGAATATAATTGATATGATATAGCCCTTTGAAGCTTGTCCAATTCAAAAAAATACTGATTTTCACGTTTTGAAATAATAAAACTAATATTTTGGCAATGCTGCTTTATAAGAGCTATTTCATTTCCAATGGGTTCTAGGTTAAACTAATGGATGAATGTATGGGTTTTAAATTTTATCCTTGCTGGACCCAGCTTGTACGGTAGAATCCCTGGGTTCCGGTTAAGGTTGGTTATTGTTACCTCTTGAAGGGTTGCCAGGTGGCATCTGCAACAATTTCGGCTGGTTAGCCGGTGGACGTTTCAAATTTTGTTTATGATAGGTTCTACGTGAAGCTTTTACCTTCAGTTTTTTGTTTTTTATTACCTTTTCTTTCGCGAATTTTGGCAGCAACTTATTTCTAGTGTTAGTGGTGATTTTTCTATATACATCGGTATCGGGGTTATAGGTCAATGAATCTTCGCGACTCTTGTTATGATTTTCAATAACAGATTCCTTTTGGTTAACTAACTGTTCGTTTAACCTTTTATAGATTTCTTTAGTTGCGTCGCGATGTTCCTGGGTATAATTATTTAACAATTTTTCATCAATGTTTATGTTAAATGGATCTGTTGAGTTTAAATGGCCGTTAATGATGTCAATTGGTTTTTGCTTAGTCACTGAGTGAATCGAATTATTGTAACCTAAAATTGCATAAGGCATTTGGTTCAATATATCTATTTTACCTTTATCCTTAAGCCTTAGTACACGTAGATGTTCGATGAGAGTGGAGTGAAACCTTTCGATTGCACCATTGGATTAGGGGCTATTTACCGTTATAAAATGAGTATTTACCTGAAGAGTTTTAAAGAATTCTTAGACTAATGAATTTTCTAGTTCGGAACCATTGTCCATGATTACTAAATTTGGCAAACCATGATGGGTCATGAAAATTACGAATGCTCTGACAACTTCGATACCTGATGCGCCTGTTAGAGGATATGCCTGCGCGTATTTAGAAAATGTATCGATTATAGTCAAAAACTTTTGGCCTTGTGCTTGAAAAGTATCAACGTGAACAATCTCAAAAGGTTTCGATGGTGTAGGCGTGATCATTAGTTTTTGTTTGGGTGGATTTCTTTCATACTTGTTGGTTTGACACACTTCGCAAAAATTTATATAGTGAGTAGTGTCTATTATAAGTTTTGGCCAATAATAGGATCTTCGTATTCTCGTTTCTGTTTCTAAAATGCCTCTATGATTACATTTACCTTGATGATAATTTCTTATGATTTCTTGCTGTCGTTCTGTTTCGGTGACGTCTTTTAATAATGTGTTACACTTTACCAATTTAAAAGCCGAATTTCTAAAGGTTTTCCGAACAATTCCGCAAATATGCGAAATTGTTCGGAAAACCTTTAGAAATTCGGC